>JASTWF010000673.1:0-248489 GCA_030390025.1 Squalus acanthias
GTGTGGTGTGTGAGGGCCTGGGGTGGAATTGCGGTGTGTGAGGATCCTGTGGTGGAAGTGCGGTGTGTGAGGGCACCTGGGGATGGTGTGCTGTGTGTGAGGGCCTGGGGTGGGAGTGCGGTGTGTTAGGGGGCCTGCGGTGGGAGTGCGGTTTGTGAGGGGGCCTGGGGTTGCGAGTGCGGTTTGTGAGGGGGCCTGGGGTGGGAGTGCGGTGTGAGGGGGCCTGGGGTGCGAGTGCTGTCTGTGAGGGGACCTGGAGTCGGAGTGCAGTGTGTGAGGGCCTGGGGTGGGTGTGCAGTGTGTGCGGGGGACTGGGGCGGGATGTGCGGTGTGTGAGGGGGCCTGGGATGGGAGTGTGGTGTGTGAGGGGGCCTGGGGCGGGAGTGTGGTGTGTGAGGGCCTGGGGTGGAATTGCGGTGTGTGAGGGCCTGGGGTGCGAGTGCAGTGTGTGAGGCCCTCGGGTGGGCGTGCGTTGTGTGAGTGGGCCTGGGGTGGGAGCGTGGTGTGTGAGGCCCTCGGGTGGGAGAGCGGTGTGTGAGTGGGCCTGGGGTGGGAGTGCGGTGTGTGAGTGGGCCTGGGGTGGGAGTGCGCTGTGTCAGGAGGCCTGGGCTGGGAGTGCGGTGTGTGAGGGCCTGGGGTGGGAGTGCGTTGTGTGAGTGGGCCTGGGGTTGGAGTGCGTGTGTGAGGGCCTGGGATGTGAGTGCGGTGTGTGAGGGCCTGGAGTGGGAGTGCGATGTTTGAGGGCCTGGGCTGGGAGTGCGATGTGTGAGGGGTCCTGGGGTGTGAGTGCTGTGTAGGAGGGCCAAGGGTGGGAGTGCGGTGTGTGAGGCCCTGGGGTGTGAGTGCGGTGTGTAAGAAGGGGCCAGGAGTGCGATTGCGATGTGTGAGGGCCTGGGGTGGGAGTGCGGTGTGTGGGGGCCTGGGGTATGAGTGCGGTGTGTGAGAGCCTGCGGCGGGAGTGCAGTGTGTGTGAGGGCCTCGGGTGGGAGTGCGATGTGTGAGGGGGCCTGGGGTGGTAGTGCGGTGTGTGAGGAGGCGTCGGGTGGGAGTGCGGTGTGTGAGGGCCTGGGGTGGGAGTGCGATGTGTGAGGGGGCCTGGTGTGGGAGTGCGGTGTGTGAGGGGGCGTCGGGTGGGAGTGCGTTGTGTGAGGGCCTGGGGTGGGAGTGCGATGTGTATGGGTGTGTGGACTGGAAGTGCGGTGTGTGAGGGCCTGGGGTTGGGAGTGCGGTGTGTGAGGGCCTGGGGTGGGAGTGCGATGTGCGAGGAGGCGTGGGCTAGGAGTGCGGTGTGTGAGGCACTGGGGTGGGAGTGCGTTGTGTGAGGGCCTGGCTTGGAAGTGCGGTGTGTGAGGGCCTGTGTTTGGAATGCGGTGTGTGAGGGCCTGGGATGGGAGTGCGGTGCGTGAGGGCCTGGGGAGGGAGTGCAGTGTGTGAGGGGTCCCGGGGTGGGAGTGCGGTCTGTGAAGGCATGGGGTGGGAGTGGGTGTGTGAGGGGGCCTGGGGTGGGCAACGCGGTGTGTGAGGGCCAGGGGTGGGAGTGCGGTCTGTGAGGGCCTGGTGTTGGAGTGAATTGTGTGATGGGGCCTGGGGTGGGAGTGCGGTGTGTGAGGGGGCCTGGGGTGGGTGTGCGGTGTGTGAGGGCCAGTGGTGGGAGTGCGGTCTGTGAGGGCCTGGTGTTGGAGTGAATTGTGTGATGGGGCCTGGTGTTGGAGTGAATTGTGTGATGGGGCCTGGGGTGGGAGTGCGGTGTGTGAGTGGGCCTGGGGTGGGATTGCGGTGTGTGATGGCCTGGGGTGGGAGTGCGGTGTGTGAGGGGGCCTGGGGAGGGAATGCGGTGCGTAAGGGGGCCTGGGGTGGGGGTGCGGTTTGTGAGGGCCTGGGGTGGAAGTGCGGTGTGTTATGGGGCCTGTGGTGGGAGTGCGGTGTGTGAGTGTGCCTGGGGTTGGAGTGCGTGTGTGAGGGCCTGTGGTGGGAGTGCGGTGTGGGAGTGGGCCTGGGGTGGGAGTGCGGTGTGTGAGGGCCTGGGGTGGGAGTGCAGTGTGTAAGGGGGCCTGGGGTGGGAGTGCGGTGTGTGAGGGGGCCTGAGGTGTGAGTGCGGTGTGTGAGGGCCTGGGGTGGGAGTGCGGTGTGTGAGTGCCTGGGGAGGGAGTGCAGTGTGTGAGGGCCAAGGGTGGGAGTGAGGTGTTTTAGGGGGCCTGGGGTGGGAGTGCGGTGTGTAAGGGGTCCTGGGGTGGGAGTGCAGGGTGTGAGGGCCTGGGTTGGGAGTGCGTTGTTTGTGGGCCTGGGGTGTGAGTGCGCTGTGTGAGGGCCTGGGTTTGGAGTGCGATGTGTGAGGGCCTGGGTTTGGAGTGCAGTGTGTGAGGGCCTGGTGTGGGAGTGCAGTGTGTGAGGGCCTGGGGTGGGAGTGCGGTGTGTGAGGGGGCCTGGGGCTGGAGTGCAGTTTGTGAGGGCCTGGAGTGGGAGTGCGGTGTGTGAGGGCCTGGGGTGGAGGTGTGGTGTGTGAGGGGGCCTGGGGCTGGAGTGCGGTTTGTGAGGTCCTGGGGTGGGAGTGCGGTGTGTGAGGGGGCCTGGGGTGTGAGTGCGGTGAGTAAGGGCCTGGGGTGTGAGTGCGGTGTGTGAGGGGGCTTGGGGTGGGAGTGCAGGGTGTGGGTCCTGGGCTGTGAGTGCGGTGTGAGAGGGCCTGGGGTGGGCGTGTGGTGTGTGAAGTTCTGGGGTGAGAGTGCGGTGTGTGAGGGGGCCTGGGGTGGGCGTGTGGTGTGTGAAGTTCTGGGGTGAGGAGTGCGGTGTGTGAGGGACTGGGGTGGGATTGCGGTGTGTGAGTCCTGGGTTTGGAGTGCGTTGTGTGAAGGCCTGGGGTGGGAGTGCGGTGTTTGAGGGTCAGGGGTGGGAGTGCGGTATGTGAGGGGGCCTGGAGCGGGAGTGCGTTGCGTGAGGGCCTGGGGTAGGAGTACAGTGTGTTAGGGGGCCTGGGCTGGGAGTGCAATGTGTGAGTGGGCCTGGGGTTGCGAGTGCGGTTTGTGAGGGGCCTGAGGTGGGAGAGCGGTGTGTGAGGGCCAGGGGTGGGAGTGCGGTGTGCGAGTGGGCCTGGGGTGGGATTGCTGTGTGTGAGGTTCCGGGGTGGGAGTGCGGTGTGTGAGGGCCTGGGGTGGGAGTGCGGTGTGTCAGAGGGCCTGGGATGGGTGTGCGGTCTGTGAGGGCCTGGGGTGGGAGTGCGGGGTGTCAGAGGGCCTGGGATGGGTGTGCGGTCTGTGAGGGCCTGGGGTGGGAGTGCGGTGTGTGTGAGGGCCTGGGGTGGGAGTGCGTTGTATGAGGGCCTGGGGTGAGAGTGCGTTGTATGAGGGCCTGGGGTGAGAGTGCGGTGTGTGAGGGCCTGAGGTGAGAGTGCGGTGTGTGAGGGCCTGAGGTGGGAGTGTGGTGTGTGTGAGGGGGCCTGGGGTGGGAGTGCGGTGTGTGAGGGCCTGGGGTGAGAGTGCATTGTAAGAGGGCCTGGGGTGGGAGTGCGGTGTGTGAGGGCCTGGGGTGAGAGTGCATTGTATGAGGGCTTGGGGTGGGAGTGCGGTGTGTGAGGGCCTGGTGAGGGAGTGCAGTGTGTGAGAGCCTGGGGTGGGACTGCGGTGTGTGAGGGGGCCGGGGGTGGGAGTGTAGTGTGTGAGGGGACCTGGGGTGGGAGTGCGGTGTGTGAGGGTCTGGGGTGGGATAGTGGTGTCTGAGGGCATGGGGTGGGAGTGCAGTGCGTGAGGGTGCCTGGGGTGGGAGTGCGGTGTGTGAGGGCCAGGGGTGGGAGTACGATGTGTGAGGGTCTGGGGTGGGAGTGCGGTGTGTCAGGGCTGGGGTGGGATTGCGGTGTGTGTGAGTGCCTGGGGTGGGAGTGCGGTGTGCGAGGGCCTGGGGTGTGAGGCGGTGTGTGAGGGCCTGGGGTGTGAGTCGGTGTGTGGGGGCCTGGTGTGGGAGTGCGGTGTGTGAGGGCCTGGGGTGGGAGTGCTGTGTGTTAGGGGGCCTGGGGTGGGAGTGCGGTGTGTTAGGGGGCCTGGGTGGGAAGCGGTGTGTGAGGGCCTGAGGTGGAAGGGCGGTGTGCGAGAGCCTGGGTTGGGAGGGCGGTGTGTGAGGGGGCCTGGGGTGGGAGTGCGGTGCGTGAGGGCCTGTGGTGGGAGTGCGGTGTGTGAGGAGACCTGGAGTGGGAGTGCGGTGTGTGAGGGGGCCTGGGGACGGAGAGCGGTGTGTGAGGGCCTCGGGTGGGAGTGCAATGTGTGAGGGCCTGGGGTGGGAGTGCGGTGTGTGAGGAGGCCTGGAGTGGGAGTGCGGTGTGTGAGGGGGCCTGGGGTGAGAGTGCGGTGTGTGAGTCCCTGGGGTGGGAGTGCGATGTGTGAGGGCCTGGGGTTGGAGTGAGGTGTGTGAAGGCCTGGGGTGGGAGTGTGGTGTGTGTGAGAGCCTGGGGTGGAAGTGTGGTGTGTGAGGGCCTGGGGTGCGAGTGCGATGTGTGAGGGCCTGGGGTGGGTGTGCGGTGTGTGAGGGGCTGGGGTGGGAGTGCGGTGTGTGATAGCCTGGGGTGGGAGTGCGGTGTGTGAGAGCCTGGGGTGAGAGTGCGGTGTGTGATAGCCTGGGGTGGGAGTGCGGTGTGTGATAGCCTGGGGTGGGAGTGCGGTGTGTGATAGCCTGGGGTGGGAGTGCGGTGTGTGATAGCCTGGGGTGGGAGTGCGGTGTGTGATAGCCTGGGGTGGGAGTGCGGTGTGTGATAGCCTGGGGTGGGAGTGCGGTGTGTGAGGGCCAGGGGTGGGAGTGTGGTGTGTGAGGGGGCCTGGGGTGTGAGTGCGGTGTGTGAGGGCCTGGGGTGGGAGTGTGGTGTGTGAGGGCCTGGGGTGGGAGTGCGGTGTGTGAGGGCCTGGGGTGGGAGTGCGGTGAGTGAGGGGGCCTGGGGCGGGAGTGTGGTGTGTGAGGGGACCTGGGGTCGGAGTGTGGTGTGTGAGGGCCTTGGGTCGGATTGCGGTGTGTGTGAACGCCTGGTGTGGGAGTTTCGTGTGTGAGGGGTCCTGGGCTTGGGTTGCGGTGTGTGTGAGGGCCTGGTGGGGGAGTGCGGTGTGTGAGGGGGCCTGGGGTGGGAGTGCGTTGTGTAGGGGCTGTGGCGGGAGTGCGGTGTGTGAGGGCCTGGTGTGTGAGTGCGGTCTATGAGGGCCTGGGGTGGGAGTGCGGGCCTGGGGCGGGAGTGCGGTGTGTGAGGGAGCCTGTGTGGGAGTGCGGTGTGTGAGGGCCTGGGGTGGGAGTGAGGTGTGTGAGGGCCTGGGGTGGGAGTGCGATGTGTGAGGGAGCCTGGGGTGGGAGTGCGGTGTGTGAGGAGGCCTGGGGTGGGAGTACGTTGTGTGAGGGGGCATCGGTGTGAGTGCGGTGTGTGTGAGGGCTTGGAGTGGGTGTGCAGTGTGTGAGGTCCTGGGGTGTGAGTGAGGTGTGTGAGCGGGCCAGGGGTGTGGGTGCGGTGTGTTTGAGGACCTGGGGTTGGAGTGCGAGGTGTGAGAGCCTGGGGTGGGAGTGCGGTTTGTGAGGGGGCCTGGGGTGGGAGTGCGGTGTGTGAGGGCCTGGGGTGGGAGTGCGGTGTGTGAGGGCCTGAGGTGGGACAGAGGTGTGTGAGGGGGCCCGGGGTGGGGGTGCGTTGTGTGAGGGGGCCTGGGGAAAGAGTGCAGTGTGTGAGGGGATGGGGTGGGAGTGCGGTGTGTGAGAGGGCCTGGGGTGGGAGTGCGGTGTGTGAGGGGGCCTGGGCTGGGAGTGCGGTGTGTGAGGGGGCCCGGGGTGGGAGAGAGGTGTGTGAGGGGGCCTGGGGTGGGGGTGCGGTGTGTGAGGGGGCCTGGGGTGGGAGTGCGGTGTGTGTGGGGGCCTGGGGTGAGAGTGCTGTGTGTGGTGGCCTGGAGTGGGAGTGCGGTGTGTGAGGTCCTCGGGTGGGAGAGCGGTGTGTGAGGTCCTGGGGTGGGAGTGCGGTGTGTGGGGGACTGGGTTGAGAGTGCTGTGTGTGGGGCCTATAGTGGGAGTGCGGTGTGTGACGGCCTGGGGTGGGAGTGCGTTGTGTGAGGGCCTGGTGTGGGAGTGCCGTGTCTGAGGGCCAAGTGTAGGAGTGTGGTGTGTGAGGGGGCCTCGGTGGGATTGTGGTGTGTGGGGGCCTGGGGTGAGAGTGCGCTGTGTGGGGGCCTGGGTTGAGAGTGCGGTGTGTGGGGGCCTGGGGTGGGAGTGCGCTGTGTGAGGGGGCCTCGGGTGGGTGTGCGGTGTGTGTGGGGGCCTGGGGTGGGAAAGCGGTGTGTGGGGGCCTGGGGTGAGAGTGCGCTGTGTGAGGGCCTCGGGTGTGAGTGTGGGTAGTGAGAGGGCCTGGGGTGGGAGTGCGGTGTGTGATGCGGGCTGGGGTGGGCCTGCATTGTGCAAGTGGGCCTGGGGTGGGAGTGCTGTGTGACGGCCTGGGGTGGGAGTGCGGTGTGTGAGGGCCTGGTGTGGGATTGTGGTGTGTGAGGGGTCCTGGGGTGGGAGTGCGGTGTGTGTGAGGGCCTGGGATGGGAGAGCGGAGTGTGTGAGTGCCTGGGATGGGAGTACGGTGTGTGAGGGGGCCTGGGGTGGGAGTGCGGTTTGTGTGAGGGCCTGGGGTGGGAGTGCGGTGTGTGAGGGCGCCTGGGGTGGGAGTGCGGTGTGTGAGGGGGCCCGGGGTGGGAGTGCGGTGTGTGAGGGGGCCTTGAGTGGGAGTGCAGTGTGTGGGGGTCTGGGGTGGGAGTGCGGTGTGTGGGGGCCTTGGATGGGTGTGCGGTGTGTGGGGGCCTGGGGTGGGAGTGCGTTGTGTGGTGGCCTGGGGTGGGAGTGTAGTTTGTGAGAGGGCCTGGGGTGGGTCTGCGGTGTGCAAGGGGGCCTGGGGTTGTAGTGCTGTGTGTGACGGCCTGGTGTGGGAGTGCAGTGTGTGAGGGCCTGGCGTGGGAGTGCGGTGTGTGATGGCCTAGTGTGGTAGTGTGGTGTGTGAGGGGGCCTGGGGTGGGAGTGTGGTGTGTGAAGGCCTGGGGTGGGAGTGCGGTCTGTGAGGGTGCCTGGGGTAGGAGTGCGGTGTTTCATGGCCTGGGTTGGGAGTGCGGTGTGTGAGGGGACCTCGGTTGGGAGTGCGGTGTGTGGGGGCCTGGGGTGGGAGTGCGGTGTGTGAGGGGCCTGTGGTGGGAGTGCGGTGTGTGAGGGGACCTCGGGTGGGAGTTCAGTGTGTGAGAGCCTGGGGTGGAAGTATGGTTTGTGAGGGGGTCTGGGGTTTGAGTGCGCTGTGTGAGGGGGCCTGGGGTTGTAGTGCTGTGAGTGAGAGCCTGTGGTGGGACTGCGGTGTGTGAGGGCCTGGGATGGGAGTGTGGTGTGTGAGGGGGCCTGGGGTGGGAGTGCGGTTTTTCAGGGCCTGGGGTGGGAGTGCGGTGTGTGAGGGCCTGGGGTGTGAGTGCGGTGTGTGAGGGCCTGGTGTGGGAGTGTGGTGTGTGAGGGCCTGGGGTGTGAGTGCGGTGTGTGAGGGCCTGGTATGGAAGTGTGGTGTGTGAGGGGGCTTCGGTGGGAGTGCAGTGTGTGAGGGCCTGGGGTGGGAGTGTGGTGTGTGAGGGCCTGGGGTGGGAGTGCGGTGTGTGAGGGCCTGGGGTGGGAGTGCGGTGTGTGAGGGGGCCTGGGGCGGGAGTGTGGTGTGTGAGGGGACCTGGGGTGGGAGTGTGGTGTGTGAGGGCCTTGGGTCGGATTGCGGTGTGTGTGAACGCCTGGTGTGGGAGTTTCGTGTGTGAGGGGTCCTGGGCTTGGGTTGCGGTGTGTGTGAGGGCCTGGGGGGGGAGTGCGGTGTGTGAGGGGGCCTGGGGTGGGAGTGCGTTGTGTAGGGGCTGTGGCGGGAGTGCGGTGTGTGAGGGCCTGGTGTGTGAGTGCGGTCTATGAGGGCCTGGGGTGGGAGTGCGGGCCTGGGGCGGGAGTGCGGTGTGTGAGGGAGCCTGTGTGGGAGTGCGGTGTGTGAGGGCCTGGGGTGGGAGTGAGGTGTGTGAGGGCCTGGGGTGGGAGTGCGATGTGTGAGGGAGCCTGGGGTGGGAGTGCGGTGTGTGAGGAGGCCTGGGGTGGGAGTACGTTGTGTGAGGGGGCATCGGTGTGAGTGCGGTGTGTGTGAGGGCTTGGAGTGGGTGTGCAGTGTGTGAGGTCCTGGGGTGTGAGTGAGGTGTGTGAGCGGGCCAGGGGTGTGGGTGCGGTGTGTTTGAGGACCTGGGGTTGGAGTGCGAGGTGTGAGAGCCTGGGGTGGGAGTGCGGTTTGTGAGGGGGCCTGGGGTGGGAGTGCGGTGTGTGAGGGCCTGGGGTGGGAGTGCGGTGTGTGAGGGCCTGAGGTGGGACAGAGGTGTGTGAGGGGGCCCGGGGTGGGGGTGCGTTGTGTGAGGGGGCCTGGGGAAAGAGTGCAGTGTGTGAGGGGATGGGGTGGGAGTGCGGTGTGTGAGAGGGCCTGGGGTGGGAGTGCGGTGTGTGAGGGGGCCTGGGCTGGGAGTGCGGTGTGTGAGGGGGCCCGGGGTGGGAGAGAGGTGTGTGAGGGGGCCCGGGGTGGGGGTGCGGTGTGTGAGGGGGCCTGGGGTGGGAGTGCGGTGTGTGTGGGGGCCTGGGGTGAGAGTGCTGTGTGTGGTGGCCTGGAGTGGGAGTGCGGTGTGTGAGGTCCTCGGGTGGGAGAGCGGTGTGTGAGGTCCTGGGGTGGGAGTGCGGTGTGTGGGGGACTGGGTTGAGAGTGCTGTGTGTGGGGGCCTATAGTGGGAGTGCGGTGTGTGACGGCCTGGGGTGGGAGTGCGTTGTGTGAGGGCCTGGTGTGGGAGTGCCGTGTCTGAGGGCCAAGTGTAGGAGTGTGGTGTGTGAGGGGGCCTCGGTGGGATTGTGGTGTGTGGGGGCCTGGGGTGAGAGTGCGCTGTGTGGGGGCCTGGGTTGAGAGTGCGGTGTGTGGGGGCCTGGGGTGGGAGTGCGCTGTGTGAGGGGGCCTCGGGTGGGTGTGCGGTGTGTGTGGGGGCCTGGGGTGGGATTGCGGTGTGTGGGGGCCTGGGGTGAGAGTGCGCTGTGTGAGGGCCTCGGGTGTGAGTGCGGGTAGTGAGAGGGCCTGGGGTGGGAGTGCGGTGTGTGATGCGGGCTGGGGTGGGCCTGCATTGTGCAAGTGGGCCTGGGGTGGGAGTGCTGTGTGACGGCCTGGGGTGGGAGTGCGGTGTGTGAGGGCCTGGTGTGGGATTGTGGTGTGTGAGGGGTCCTGGGGTGGGAGTGCGGTGTGTGTGAGGGCCTGGGATGGGAGAGCGGAGTGTGTGAGTGCCTGGGATGGGAGTACGGTGTGTGAGGGGGCCTGGGGTGGGAGTGCGGTGTGTGAGGGGGCCGGGGTGGGAGTGCGGTGTGTGAGGGGGCCTTGAGTGGGAGTGCAGTGTGTGGGGGTCTGGGGTGGGAGTGCGGTGTGTGGGGGCCTAGGATGGGTGTGCGGTGTGTGGGGGCCTGGGGTGGGAGTGCGTTGTGTGGTGGCCTGGGGTGGGAGTGTAGTTTGTGAGAGGGCCTGGGGTGGGTCTGCGGTGTGCAAGGGGGCCTGGGGTTGTAGTGCTGTGTGTGACGGCCTGGTGTGGGAGTGCAGTGTGTGAGGGCCTGGCGTGGGAGTGCGGTGTGTGATGGCCTAGTGTGGTAGTGTGGTGTGTGAGGGGGCCTGGGGTGGGAGTGTGGTGTGTGAAGGCCTGGGGTGGGAGTGCGGTCTGTGAGGGTGCCTGGGGTAGGAGTGCGGTGTTTCATGGCCTGGGTTGGGAGTGCGGTGTGTGAGGGGACCTCGGTTGGGAGTGCGGTGTGTGGGGGCCTGGGGTGGGAGTGCGGTGTGTGAGGGGCCTGTGGTGGGAGTGCGGTGTGTGAGGGGACCTCGGGTGGGAGTTCAGTGTGTGAGAGCCTGGGGTGGAAGTATGGTTTGTGAGGGGGTCTGGGGTTTGAGTGTGCTGTGTGAGGGGGCCTGGGGTTGTAGTGCTGTGAGTGAGAGCCTGTGGTGGGACTGCGGTGTGTGAGGGCCTGGGATGGGAGTGTGGTGTGTGAGGGGGCCTGGGGTAGGAGTGCGGTTTTTCAGGGCCTGGGGTGGGAGTGCGGTGTGTGAGGGCCTGGGGTGTGAGTGCGGTGTGTGAGGGCCTGGTATGGGAGTGTGGTGTGTGAGGGCCTGGGGTGTGAGTGCGGTGTGTGAGGGCCTGGTATGGAAGTGTGGTGTGTGAGGGGGCTTCGGTGGGAGTGCAGTGTGTGAGGGCCTGGGGTGAGAGTATGGTTTGTGAGGGGGTCTGGGGTTTGAGTGCGCTGTGTGAGGGGGCCTGGGGTTGTAGTGCTGTGAGTGAGAGCCTGTGGTGGGACTGCGGTGTGTGAGGGCCTGGGATGGGAGTGTGGTGTGTGAGGGCCTGGGATGGGAGTGCGGTGTGTGTGAGGGCCTGGGGTGGGAGTGTGGTGTGTCAGGGCTCCTTGGGTGGGAGTGCGGTGTGTAAGGGCCTAGGGTGGGAGTGCGGTGTGTGATGCCTGGGATGGGAGTGTGGTGTGTGAGGGCCTGGGGTGGGAGTGCGGTGCGTGTGAGGGCCTGGGATGGGAGTGTGGTGTGTGAGGGCCTGGGGTGGGAGTGCGGTGCGTGTGAGGGCCTGAGGTGGGAGTGCGGTGTGTGAGGGCTCCTTGGGTGGGAGTGCAGAGTGTGAGGGCCTGGGGTGGGAGTGCGGTGTGTGATTGGGCCTTGGGTGGGAGTGCTGTGTGTGAGGGGGCCTGGGGTGGGAGTACGGTTTGTGAGGGGCCTGGGGTGGGAGTGCGGTGTGTGAGGGCCTTGGGTGGGAGTGCGGTATGTGAGGGCCGTGTGTCAGAGTGCGTTGTGTGAGGGGCCTGGGGTGGGAGTGCGGTGTGTGAGGGCCTTGGGTGGGAGTGCGGTATGTGAGGGCCGTGTGTCAGAGTGCGTTGTGTGAGGGGGCCTGGGGTGGGAGTGCGGTGTGTGAGGGCCTGGGGTGGGAGTGCGGTGTGTGAAGGGGCCTGGGGTGGGAGTGCGGTGTGTGAGGGCCTGGGGTGGGAGTGCGGTGTGAGGGGGCCTGGGGTGGGAGTGCGGTGTGTGAGGGCCTGGGATGGAGTGCGGTTTGTGAGGGGCCTGGGGTGGGAGTGCGGTGTGTGAGGGCCTGGGATGGGAGTGCGGTTTGTGAGGGGGCTTGGGTGGGAGTGCTTTGTGTGAGGGCCTGGGGTGGGAGTGCGGTGTGTGAGGGCCTGTGGTGGGAGTGCTGTGTGTGAGGGCCTGGTGTGGGAGTGCGGTGTGTGAGGGGTTTGGGGTGTGAGTGCGGTGAGTGAGGGCCTGGGGTGGGAGTGCGGTGTGTGAGAGCCTGGGATGGGACTGCGGTGTGTGAGGGGTTTGGGGTGTGAGTGCGGTGTGTGAGGGCCTGGGATGGGAGTGCGGTATGTGAGGGGGACTGGGGTGGGAGTTTGGTGTGTGGGGGCCTGGGTGGGAGTGCGGTGTGTGAGGGGGCCTGGGGTGGGAGTGCGGAGTGTGAGGGGACCTGGGGTGGGATTGCTGTGTGTGAGGGAGCCTTGGGTGGGAGTGCGGAGTGTGAGGGGACCTGGGGTGGGATTGCTGTGTGTGAGGGAGCCTTGGGTGGGAGTGCGGAGTGTGAGGGGGCCTCGGGTGGGATTGCTGTGTGTGAGGGGGCCTGAGGTGGGAGTGCGGTGTGTGGGGGCTTGGGGTGGGTTTGTGGTGTATGAGGGCCTGGGGTGAGAGTGCGGTGTGTGGGGCCTGGGGTGGGAGTGCGGTGTGTGATGCCTGGAGTGGGAGTGCGGTATGTGAGGGCCTGGGGTGGGAGTGCGGTGTGTGAGGGGGCCTGGTGTGGGAGTGCGGTGTGTGAGTGCCTGGTGTGGGAGTGCGGTGTGTGAGGGCCTTGTGTGGGAGTGTGGTGCGTGAGGGCCTGGGGTGGGAGTGCGGTGTGTGAAGGCCTGGGTTGGGAGTGCGGTGTGTCAGGGGGCCTGGAGTGGGAGTGCGTTGTGTGAGGGCCTGGAGTGGGAGTGAGTTGTGTGAGGGCCTGGGGTGGGAGTGCTGTGTATGAGGGCCTCGGGTGGGAGTGTGGTAGTGAGGGCCTGGGGTGCGAGTGCAGTGTGTGTGAGGGCCTGGGGTGGGAGTGCATTGTGTGAGGGGACCTGGGGTGGGAGTGCGGTTTGAGGGGGCCTGGGGTGGGAGTGCGGTCTGTGAGGGGCCTTTGCTTAGGTTGCGGTCTGTGAGGGGCCTGTGCTTGGGTTGCGGTGTGTGAGGGGCCTGTGCTTGGGTTGCGGTGTGTGAGGGCCTGGGGTGGGAGCGCGGTGTGTGAGGGCCTGGGGTGGGAGTGTGGTGTGTGAGGGGACCTGGGGTGGGAGTGCGGTGTATGAAGGCCTGGGGTGGGAGTGCGGTGTATGAGGGCCTGGGGTGGGAGTGCGGTGTGTGAGGGGGCCTGGGTAGACTTGTAGGGGAACTTGGCGGTGGTGGTGTTCCCATGCACCTGTGCCCTTGTCCTTCTAGGTGGAAGAAGTCACGGGTTTGGGAGGTGCTGTCGAAGACGACTTGGCGAGTTGCTGCAGTGCATCTTGTAGATGGTACGCACTGCAGCCACGGTGCGCCGGTGGTGGAGGGAGTGAATGTTTAAGGTGGTGGATGGGATGCCGATCAAGCAGGCTGCTTTGTCCTGGATGGTGTCGAGCTTCTTGAGTGTTGTTGGAGCTGCACTCATCCAGGCAAGTGGAGAGTATTCCATCACACTCCTGACTTGTGCCTTGTAGATGGTGGAAAGGCTTTGCGGAGTCAGGAGGTGAGACACTCACCGCAGAATATCCACCCTCTGACCTGTTCTTGTAGCCACAGTATTTATGTGGCTGTTCCAGTTAAGTTTCTGGTAAATGGTGACCCCCCAGCATGTTGATGGTGGGGGATTCGGCGATGGTAATGCCGTTGAATGTCAAGGGTTGGTGGTTATACTCCCGCTTGTTGCAGATAGTCATTGCCTGGCGCTTGTGTGGTGCGAATGTTACCTGCCACTGAACAACCCAAGCCTGCGTCCAGGTCTTGTTGCATGCAGGCATAGAATCATAGAAATTTACAGCACAGATGAAGGCCATTCGGCCCATCTTGTCGATGCCGGCCGACAAAGAGCTATCCACCCTCAGGTCAAGGCCCAGGAGTATCGCAGCGTGGACCAGCAGCGGGGTTGGGGCCCAGGGAAGGCGCGGCACGGGCCAACAGCGAGGTCGGGAGGACCACAATGCATCCTACGAAACCCAGGCAGAGCGGACCTGCGGGAAGGAGGGAGGAGGACAGTAGCAGTATGTTTGTGTGTGTGTGGGCTAGGCCGTTGTACATAAGAACATAAGAAATAGGAGCAGGAGTAGGCCAATCGGCCCCTCGAGCCTGCTCCGCCATTCAATAAGATCATGGCTGATCTGATCCTAACCACAAATCTAAAGAACACAAGAAGTAGGAGCAGGACCCGGCCACACAGCCCCTGGGCCCGCTCCGCCACCCACAGGGCCCTGACCGATCCGAACTCAGCCTCATGTCCAATTTCCTGCCCGCTCCCCGTAACCCCTAATTCCCTTTACTTCTAGGAAACTGTCTATTTCTGTTTTAAATTTATTTAATGATGTAGCTTCCACAGCTTCCTGGGGCAGCAAATTCCACAGACCTACTACCCTCTGAGTGAAGAAGTTTCTCCTCATCTCAGTTTTGAAAGAGCAGCCCCTTATTCTAAGATTATGCCCCCTAGTTCTAGTTTCACCCATCCTTGGGAACATCCTTACCGCATCCACCCGATCAAGCCCCTTCACAATCTTATATGTTTCAATAAGATCGCCTCTCATTCTTCTGAACTCCAATGAGTAGAGTCCCAATCTACTCAACCTCTCCTCACATGTCCACCCCCTCATCCCCGGGATTAACCGAGTGAACCTTCTTTGTACTGCCTCGAGAGCAAGTATGTCTTTTCTTAAGTATGGACACCAAAACTGTATGCAGTATTCCAGGTGCGGTCTCACCAATACCTTATATAACTGCAGCAATACCTCCCTGTTTTTATAATCTATCCCCCTAGCAATAAAAGCCAACATTCCATTGGCCTTCTTGATCACCTGCTGCACCTGCATACTAACTTTTTGATTTTCTTGCACTATGACCCCCAGATCCCTTTGTACTGCAGTACTTTCCAGTTTCTCCCCATTAAGATAATAACTTGCTCTCTGATTTTTCATGCCAAAGTGCATAACCTCACATTTTCCAATATTGTATTGCATCTGCCAGATCTCCACCCACTCACCCAGCCTGTCTATATCCCCTTGTAAGTTTTTTATGACCTCCTCACTTTCTACTTTCCCTCCCATCTTTGTATCATCTGCAAACTTTGATATGTTACACTCGGTCCCCTCCTCCAAATCGTTAATATAGATTGTAAAGAGTTGGGGACCCAGCACCGACCCCTGCGGAACACCACTGGCTACTGGTTGCCAGTCCGAGAATGAACCATTTATCCCAACTCTCTGCTTCCTGTTAGATAACCAATCCTCCAGAATATTACCCCCAATCCAGTGATTTTTTATCTTGAGCAATAATCTTTTATGTTGTAGCAGAGCCTGGTCTCCAATCATTTTGGATCCCCTTGCCATTGGACCAAGATCTTGCTCTGTCAAGCCCGTGTGGTAGCTGGTGTGCAACGGCCACCCCACGTTAAAAGAATTCACGCACAGGCATCTTCCACCTTTAAAATGAAGTTCGGGACCTGGAATGTCAGGACCCTCATGGACAACCCCAACAGTGACAGACCGGAATGCCGTACTGCTATCGTTGCCCGGGAGCTCAGACGTTTCGACATTGACATCGCCGCCCTAAGCGAGACCCGGCGGGCAGGGGAAGGCCAGCTCAAGGAGCAAGGCGGTGGCTACACCTTCTTCTGGAAAGGCAAACCTGAAGAAGAACGCCACCTCCATGGGGTAGGCTTCGCCATAAAATATGAACTAGTTGGGCGTCTCAGAGACTCCCCTAGCGGTATAAACGAGCGCCTCATGACTCTTCGGCTCACCCTAGTCTGGAACCAGTGTGCGACGGTCATCAGTGCGTACACCCCAACATTGGAAGCCACAGATGAGATCAAAGAGGAATTCTACTCCAGCCTCGAACAATCCCTGTCCCGAGTCCCAATGGGCGACAAGCTGATCCTCCTTGGTGACTTTAACGGCAGAGTTGGAAAGGACACAGACCTCTGGGGAGGTGTGATCGGCAGAGAGGGGGTAGGGAAAGCCAACTCCAACGGTACCCTCCTCCTGACGAAATGCTTAGAACATGGCCTTGTCATAACCAACACCTTGTTCCGGCAGAGAGACAAGTACAAGGCTTCATGGCAACACCCTCGCTCCAAGCACTGGCATCTGCTGGACGACATCATCGTCCGAGCGAGGGACTGCAAGGACGTCTGCATCACCCGCACCATGACAGGAGCTGACGACTGCTGGACAGACCACCGCCTAATCCGCTCTGTCATCTCCATCAATGTAGTCCCAAAACAGCGGCGGCAACAGAAACAATGCCGCAGGAAAATCAACTCTGGAGCACTCAAAGACCCCGCTAAGAAAGCCCTATTCAGCCTGCGCCTCACAAACAACCTGACGACTCCCAGTGATTCAGAGACACAGAGTGTCCACAGCGCCTGGTCTGCACTCAAGGCCTCCATAATCAGCACCTGTGAAGAGACGCTCGCTCACTCGACCAGTAAACACCAAGACTGGTTCGACGAGAAAGACCAGGAGATCCAGGAGCTAATAAGACGCAAACGCAAGGCATTCCTGATCTGGAAACAGCAACAGAACTCCAGAGCAAGAAAGCAGCTCTACAGACGCCTGAAGGCCGAGGTCCAACAAAAAACTCGCGACCTAAAGAGCAGGTGGTGGGTGGAGAAAGTGCAGGAGATCCAGCAGCTAGCCGACAACCACGACTTGCGTGGATTCTTTAGCGCAGTCAAGACCATCTACGGCCCAAGCACCCAAGGTCCTACTCCACTGCGGGCCAAGAACGGAGAGGTACTCATCAAGGATAGAGAGGCAGTCAGTGCCCGCTGGAAGGAGCACTTCGAAGATCTCCTTAACCGAGACTCTGTCTTCGATGCGAGTGTCCTCAACTCCATCCCGCAGCATGCTACCCGCCACCACCTCAGCACAACCCCAGCCCGGCATGAGGTTAAAAAGGCAATCCGACAACTGAAGAACAACAAGGCCTTAGGAGCAGATGGAATCCCCGCTGAGGCATTAAAGCATGGCGGAGAAGCACTATTGGCGCAAATACATGAACTCATTTCTCTTATCTGGAAGGAGGAGAGCATGCCAGGGGATCTCAGAGATGCTGTAATTGTGACCATCTGCAAGAAAGGTGACAAGTCCGATTGTGGTAATTACAGAGGAGTTTCCCTGCTGTCTGCCACAGGGAAAGTCATCGCAAGAATCCTCCTCAATCGCCTTCTCCCAGTGGCCGAAGAGCTCCTCTGAGTCGCAATGCGGATTCCGCCCACTAAGGGGCACAATGGACATGATCTTCACCGCGCGTCAATTACAAGAGAAATGCAGGGAACATCACCAACCGCTGTACATGGCCTTCTTTGATCTCACAAAGGCCTTCGACACTGTCAACCGTGAGGGATTATGGAGTGTCCTCCTCAAATTCGGCTGCCCTCAGAAGTTTTTCACCATCCTCCGCCTGCTTCACGACGACATGCAAGCCGTGATCCTGACCAACGGTTCCACCACAGACCCAATTCATGTACGGAACCGGGGTCAAGCAAGGCTGTCATCGCAGCAACGCTCTTCTCGATCTTCCTTGCGGCAATGCTCCATCTCACCCTCAGTAAGCTCCCCGCTTGAGTGGAGCTAATCTACAGAACAAACGGGAAACTGTTCAACCTCCGTCACCTCCAGTTCAGATCCAAGGTCATCCCTTCCTCTGTCGTCGAATTACAGTATGCAGACCACGCTTGCGTCTGCGCACACTCGGAGGCCGAACTCCAAACCATCGTCAACACCTTCACCGAAGCGTACGAGAGCATGGGCCTTACACAAAACATCCGTAAGACAAAGGACCTCTACCAACTTGCCCCCGCCACACAGTACTGCGCCCTGATTATCAAAATCCATGACAAGGCCTTGGACAATGTGGACCACTTTCCATACCTCGGGAGCTTACAGTCAATAAGAGCAGACGTCGATGACGAAGTCCAACACCGCCTTCAGTGTGACAGTGCTGCCTTGAGTCGCCTGAGTTAGAGAGTGTTTGAAGACCAGGACATCAAACCCGGCACCAAGCTCATGGTCTACAGAGCAGTAGTAATACCCGCCCTCCTGTATGCCTCAGAGACATGGACCATGTACAGCAGGCACCTCAAAGCACTGGAGAGGTTCCACCAACGCTGCCTCCGCAAGATCCTGCAAATCCATTGGCAGGATAGGCGCACCAACGTCAGTGTCCTCGCTCAGGCCAACATCTCCAGCATCGAAGCTTTGACCACGCTCGATCAGCTCCGATAGACGGGTCACATCGTCCGCATGCCCGATACGAGACTCCCAAAAAAGCGCTCTACTCGGAGCTGCGACACGGCAAGAGAGCCCCAGGTAGGCAGAGGAAACGCTTCAAGGACACCCTCAAAGCCTCCTTGAAAAAGTGCAAAGTCCCCACCGACACCTGGGAATCCCTGGCCCAAAACCGTACAAAGTGGAGGAGAAGCATCCGGGAAGGCACCGAACACCTCGAGTCTCTTCGCCGGGAGCAAGCGGAAGCCAAGTGCAAACAACGGAAGGAGCGCACGTCAACCCAAGCACCCCACCCACCCGACCCTTCAACCACTGTCTGCCCCACCTGTGACAGAGACTGTAGGTCCCGCATTGGACTCATCAGTCACCTGAGAACTCATTTTTAATGTGGAAGCAAGTCATGGAAACATAGAAGATAGGAGCAGGAGTAGCCCATTCGGCCCCTCGAGCCTGCTCCGCCATTCAATGCGATCATGGTTGATAATCCAAATTCAGTACCCTGTCCCTGCTTCTCCCCATATCCCTTGATCCCCTAAGTCTTAAGAAATATATCTAACTCCTTCTTGAATATATTTAATGAATTGGCCTCAACTGCTTTCTGTGGTAGAGAATTCCACAGGTTCACCACTCTCTGGGTGAAGAAATTCCTCCTCATCTCAGTCCTAAATGGCTTACCCCTTATCCTTAGACTGTGACCCCTGGTTCTGGACTCCCTCGCCATCGGGAACATCCTTCCTGCATCTAGTCTGTCTAGTCCTGTTAGAATTTTATAAGTTTCAATTAGATCCCCTCTCATTCTTCTAAACTCTAGCGAATATAAGCCTAATCGACCCAATCTCTCTTCATACGTCATTCCTGCCATCCCAGATATCAGTCTGGTGAATCTTCGCTGCACTCCCTCCATGGCAAGAACATCCTTCCTCAGATAAGGTGACCAAAACTGCACACAATACTCAAGGTGTGGTCTCACCAAGGCCCTGTACAGCTGCAGCAAGACATCCTTGCTCCTGCACTCGAATCCTCTCGCTATGAAGGCCAACATACCATTTGCCTTCTTAACCGCCTGCTGCACCTGCATGCTTACCTTCAGCGACTGGTGCACAAGGACACCCAGGTCTCGTTGCACGTCCCCTTTTCCCAATCTATTGCCGTTCAGATAATAATCTGCCTTCCTGTTTTTGCCACCAAAGTGGATAACCTCGCATTTATCCACATTAAACTGCATCTGCCATGCATCTGCCCAATCACCCAACCTGTCCAAATCATACTGGAGTTTCTATGCATCCTCCTCACAGCACACACGCCCACCCATCTTGGTGTCATCTGCAAACTTGGACATGTTACATCTAGTTCCCTCCTCTAGATCATTAATATACATTGTGAATAACTGGGATCCTAGCACCGATCCCTGCGGTACCCCACTAGTCACTGCCTGCCACTCAGAAAAAGACTTGTTTATTCCAACTCTTTGCTTCCTGTCTGCCAAACAGTTTTCTATCCAAGTCAGTACCTTACCCCCAATCCCATGTGCTTTAACTTTGCATGCTAATCTCTTATGCTGGACCTTATTGAAAGCCTTCTGAAAGTCCAAATACACCACATCCACTGGTTCTCCCTTATCTATTCTACCAGTTACATCCTCAAAAAATTCCAGTAGATTAGTCAAGCATGATTTACCTTTTGTAAATCCATGTTGACTTTGTCCGATCCTGTCACTGTTTTCCAAGTGCTCTGCTATTACATCTTTTATAATGGACTCTAGCATTTTCCCCACTACCGATGTCAGGCTATAATATTGTAGTTCATCCATGCGATCTTTACATGTTTGCCATTGCCTATCCACCTTTAAGTAACATTCCCCAATCCATCCTAGCCAACTCATGCCTCATACCATCGTAGTTTCCTTTATTTAAATTCAGTACCCAAGTCTCTTAGTCAACTACTTCACTTTCCATCTTATGCAGAATTCTATCATATTATGATCGCTCCTCCCCAATGAGCCTTGCACAACAAGATTGCTAATTAATCCTTTCTCAGTCTAAGATGGCCTGATCTCTAGTTGGTTCCTCAACATATTGGTCCAGGAAACCATCCCGTATACACGCTAGGAATTCCTCTTCCACAGTATTGTTACTAATTTGGTTAGCCCAATCTATATGTAGATTAAAGTCACCCATGATAACTGCTGTGCCCTTATTGCATGCATCTCTAATTTCCCATTTAATGCCATCCCCAACCTCAGCATTACTGTTTGGGGGTCTGTATACAACTCCCACTAATGTTTTTTGCCCCTTGGTATTTCTCAGCTCTACCCATACAGATTCCACATCATCAGAGCTAATATCCTTCCTTACTATTATGTTAATCTCCTCTTTAACCAATCTCCTTTTCCTTTTTGCCTGTCATTCCTGAATATTGAATACCCCTGGATGTTGAATTCCCAGCCTTGGTCACCCTGGAGCCATGTCTCCGTAATCCCAATTACATCTTCGGTTCCGAGGGACTGCCTAAGAAGATCCACCCTAATCCCACTTTCCAGCTCTTGGTCCATAGCCCTGTAGGTTACGGC
The DNA here is from genome assembly GCA_030390025.1 of Squalus acanthias. NCBI lineage: Eukaryota > Metazoa > Chordata > Chondrichthyes > Squaliformes > Squalidae > Squalus > Squalus acanthias. The sequence continues at coordinate 20,087 of JASTWF010000673.1, forward strand.
ACTTCAAGTGCATATCCAAGTACTTTCTAAATGTGATGAGGGTCTCTGCCTCTACCACCATTTCAGGCTGAGAGTTCCAGACCCCCACCACCCTCTGGGTGAAAAATCCTCAAATCCCCTCTAAACCTTCGACCAATTACTTTAAATCTATGGTCCTTGGTTATTGACCCTTCTGCTAAGGGAAATAGTTCATTCCTATCCACTCTATCTACACCCCTCATAACTAAATGTACCTCAATTAGGTCCCACATCAGCCTCCTCTGTTCCAAAGAAAACAACCTCAGCCTATCCAATCTTTCCTCATAGCTAAAATTCCCCAGCCCAGGCAACATCCTCGTAAACCTCCTCTGCTCCCCCTCTAGTGCAATCACATCCTTCCTCTAATGTGGTGACCAGAACTGCACAGAGTGTTCTAGCTGTGGCCTAACTAGTGTTTTATACAGTTCAAGCATAACCTCCCTGCTCTTATATTCTGTGCCTCGGCTAATAAAGGCAAATAGCCCGTATGCCTTCTTAACCACCTTATCTACCTGTCCTGCTACCTTCAGCGATCTGTGGACATGCACTCCAAGGTCCCCCTGATCTTCTGCACTTCTCAGTGTCCTACCATTTATTGTATATTCCCTTTCCTTGTTAGCCCTCCCCAAATGCATTACCTCACACTTCTCCAGATTGAATTCCATTTGCCACTGTTCTGCCCACCAGACCACTCTATTGATATCGTCCTGCAGTCTGCAGCTTTCTTCATTATCAACCACACGGCCAATTTTTATATCATCTGCAAACTTCTTAATCATACTTCCTACATTCAAATCCAAACCACAAAAAGCAAAGGACCTAGTACTGAGCCCTGCGGATCCCCACTGGAAACAGCCTTCCAGTCACAAAAATACCCTTTGACCATTGCCCTTTGTTTCCTGCCTCTAGCCAATTTTGGATCCAACTTGCCACTTTCCCTTGGATCCCATAGGCTTTTACTTTCGCGACCAGTCTGCCATACAGGACCTTATCAAAAGCCTTGCTAAAATCCATATAGACTACATCAAACGCATTACCCTCATTGACCCTCCTTGTTACCTTCTCTAAAAATTCAATCTAGTTAGTCAGTCACGATCTTCCCTTAACAAATCCAAGCTGACTATCCCTGATTAATCCATGTCTTTCTAAATGAAAATTTATCCTGTCCCTCAGAATTTTTTTCAATAATTTTCCAACCACCGAGGTTAGGCTGACTGGCCTGTAATTACTCGGTCTATCCCTTTCTCCCTTTTTCAACAACGGTACAATTTAAACAGTCCTCCAGTTCTTTGGCACCACACCTGTAGCCAGAGAGAATTGGAAAATGATGGTCAGAGCCTCTGATATTTCCTCTCTTACTTCTCTTAACAGTCTGGGATACATTTCATCCTGACCTGGGGATTTATCCACTTTCAAAGATGCTAAACCCCTTAATACTTTCTCTTTCACTATGTTTATTTCATCAATATTTCACACTCCTCCTCCCTGATTGCAATGTCTGCATCATCCCTCTCTTTTGTGAAAACAGATGCAAAGTATTCATTAAGAATCATACCCAATATTTATCCCTCAACCAACATATCTGGTCATTGTGGGAGCTTGCTGTGCACAAATTCGCTGCCGCCTTTCCCACATTACAACAGTGACTCCACTTCAAAAGTACTTCATTGGCTGTAAAGCGCTTTGAGATGTCCAGTGGTCGTGAAAGGCGCTATATAAATGCAAGTCTTTCTTCTTTCTTTCATGTCTTCCGCCTCCACACACAGGTTACCTTTATGGTCCCTAATAGGCCCTATTCTTACTTTAGTTATCCTCTTGCTCTTAATGTATTTATAAAACAAGTTTGGCAACTAACTATTCCAGGATACTTAACTTTTAGAAGAGATAGGCAAAATGGAAAAGGAGGAGGGGTAGCCCTGATAATAAATGATAGGATAAAGACAGGAGAGAGAAAGGATCTTGGCTCGGAAAATCAAGAAGTAGAATCAGTTTAGGTGGAGCTAAGAAACAGCAAGGGGCAGAAAACATTGGTGGGGGTTGTTTATAGGCCTCTAAACAGTAGTTGTAATGTAGGGCAGAGTATAAATCAGGAAATTAGAGGTGCATGTAACAAGGGTAATACAGTAATCATGGGGTACTTAAATTTACGTTTACATAATTTGCAAACCAAATTTGCAGTAATAGTGTGGAGGACGAGTTCATGGAATGTATACAAGATAGTTTTCTGGATCAGTATGTTGAGGAACCAACTAGGGAACAGGCTATTTTAGATCTAGTATTGTGCAATGGGAAAGGGGTAATTAATAACCTTGTAGTAAAGGGGACTTTAGGGAAGAGTGACCATAATATGATAGAATTTTATACTGAGTTTGAAAGTGATTTAGTTAAGTCCGAAACTAGGGTCCTATATCTAAACAAAGCAAACTACATAGGTATGAGGGGTGAGTTGGTTAAGGTAGATTGGGAAACTACATTAAAAAGTATGACGGTAGACAAGCAATGGCTAGCATTTAAAGAATTAAGAACCATACCCATGTCTTCCGCTTCCACACACAGGTTACCTTTATGGTCCCTAATTGGCCCTACTCTTACTTTAGTTATGCTCTTAATGTATTTATAAAACGTCTTTGGGTTTTCCTTGATTTTACTTGCCAATATTTTTTCATACCCTCTCTTTGCTTTCCTAATTTCCTTTTTAATTTCACCCCTGCACTTTTTATACTCCTCTAGTCTTTCTGCACTATTGAGTCCTTGGTATCTGTCATAAGCTTCCCTTTTTTTGTTTATCCTACCCTGTATGCCCCTTGACATCCAGGGAGCTCTAGATTCGTTAGTCCCACCCTTTTTCTTTAAGGGAACAAACTTGCTCTGAACCCTCACTATCTCCCCTTGAATGCCTCCCACTGCTCTGACACTGATTTACCTTCAAGTTTCTGTCTCCAGTCCACTTTGGCTAAATCACCTCTCAGCTTAGTAAAATCATCTTTTCCCCAATTGAGAACTTTTATTCCTGGTCTGTCTTGTCCTTTTCCACAACTACCCTAAATCTAATTGATTTATGATCATTACCACCAATATGCTCTCCACTGATACCCTTTCCACCTGCCCAGCTTCATTCCCTAAAACTAGTTCCAGAACCGCGCCCTCTCTTGTTGGGCTTGCTACATACTGGCTAAAAAAGTTCTCCAGAATGCATTTTAAAAATTCTGCTCCCTCTATACCTTTCACACTAATTTTATTCCAGTTAATATTAGGGAAGTTGAAATTCCCCTACAATTACTGCCTATTTTTGTACATCTCAGAAATTTGCCTACATATTTGCTCTTTTATCTCCCTCTGACTGTTTGGGGGTCTATAGTACACTCCCAGCAGTGTGATTGCCCCTTTTTTGTTTTTCAGTTCAACCCACGCACTGTGTACTCTCGCGTATTAGGTCTCCAATTGCCGGTTTCCTGCATGCACTGCGCATGCGCGGGAAACCGGCACTTCGTGAATTCAAAAGGGGGCGGTTCCTAAGTGAACCACGTGCACGCTCCAGGCTGCGCGCACGCAGTGCACTTAGTTATTTTTTCAGCTTTGAACGCGCAGCTAAGTGTTGAAGATTTTACACATAAAGAAAGCAGGCGTAGGACCCCCTTTTAACAAGGTAAGTAGTTAATTAAGTGTTATTTTAAATTTTTTTCAACAGGTTTATCTTTTTTAGAGACTTTAAAGAAAGGTAAGTTTATTTTTATTACTTTTAAAAAGATTTTAAATTTTTTCAAAAATGTAATTTTTTGTTTAAAGTGGTTAATTTATTTAACTATACTTATTTTATTAATGTGATGGCTTTTTTTAAATTTAATTGAGGTTTAGCTGTTCTTTTGGGGTTGTGTAGGATTCATAGCTTTGACAGCTCTTGCTGTGAAAACTATGAATGAAAGATGGTGTGCTGCCATTGGCTCTAACTGAATCACGTGATCCCAGAGCTCGCACGAACTAATTGCGCCTCTGGGATACGCACACACTGCACAGTTGCATGTGGGAGAGGCCTTGAAACTAAAGTTCGTGTGGGCCCGGAGGAAAAAGGTAGGCGCGGAGTGAGATATCGTGGGGAAGCCTTACCCCCGTGGGAACCCTCACTGTTTAATTTCTGGGCCCTTGTGTTGAAGTACATACCATTAAGCACTGCCAAACTCCCTTGTTGTCTATTTCCTAGCCTTTGTTTCCTCTGCCTTCCAAACTCGCTTACTCATTTTCTGCCTTCCATTTCCAGGTTTGTTTCTCTCCCTTCTGAATCCACTCTCAGTTTCCCATCCCCCTGCCAAGCTAGGTGAAACCCTCCCCAACAGCACTAGCAAACCCCGCCGCGAGGATATTGGTTCCGGCTCTGTTGAGGTGCAATCCGTCTGGCTTGTACAGGTCCCACCCTCCCCCAGAAACGGTCCCAATGCCTCAGGAATCTGAAGCCCTTCCTCCTGCACCATCTCTCCAGCCTCGCATTCATTTGCTCTATCCTACTGTTTCTGTACTCACTAGCATGTGGCACCGGGAGTAATCCGGAGATTACTACCTTTGAGGTCCTGCTACAAATGCAGCAACAACCAATAGAAATCAATCAGCAACTCACCTGAAAGCTTGTGATGATCCCTTTAAATAGCCCTGGTGGGGGGTCCTTCCTGCTACTGAATCTGTCTTCAGCTGTGCGAGCTGAAGAGAGGGCGTTAGCTGGAGCATTGTAGCAAAATGGCAGCACTGGCGTAAAATCAGCATTATACACTGATTGATGTCATGATCTGCGCACTCTGCATACTTCAGGCGGACGTTCACTGTGCGCCCGCACTAACGCCCTCACCAATATAGCACCAGAAGTGTATGCGCGTACCGTGGGCGCCATTTTGGACTTCTAAGGGCACTCGAAGCGCCCAAAAAACGGGAGCTACGGATCCGAATTGTGCACCCTCAGTCTTTGAACCTGTGCATGGGACCAATAGTTTATCATGATTTAATCAGTGAAGTAACGCTTCAATAATTGGAATTGCGGGATTTTTACTTGCATTCTGGAAGATTCTATGCTATTTTTCTGTAAAGAAAATAAGGTCTGTGTTTATTGCCCAACCCACATTGCTCTGAGTGGGGGAGGACTCTCTTCTTATTGAAATCTTTTCTGCCATCTATCGTTTCCTGCTGTCTACGTACTCAATTTTCCTGTCTATCCCTTAATGGCCCTATTCACATCCCACCCTTCTTTTTTTATTGATGTGCCTGTAAAATATTTCACTAGTTTATGTTCCTTGATAATTTAATTTCATAGTTCCTCTTTGCCTTCCTAATTGTTTTTTTGACTTCTCTCTGAATCTCTTCATATTCTCCCTTATCATGCACTCCCCTGCTGTCTACATACTCAATGTATGCCTCTTTCTTTACCCTTAATTGTTCCCTTATGGCTTTATCCATCCATGGAGTCTCATTAGTGTTTAGTTTGTTCTTTCCTTTTAGCAGAATATATTGTTCCTGCACTCTGTTGAACACCATTTTAAATGTTTCCCATTGCTGTTCTACATCGTTGTTTGCCAATATTGTTGCCCATTTTATTTTCCCAAGTTCTATTCTCAACACCTCAAAATCAGCTTTTCTCCAATCTATTAACCTGGTTTTCGTCATACTTATGTCCTTCTCAATTATCATCTTAAAGCGTATTATAGTATGGTCACAATTGCCTAGATGTTCCCCTACTTTTACTTCTCTTATCTGCTCTGGTTCATTTCCCATTACTAGATCCAATAGCGAATCCTCCCCTGTTGGGCTTTTTACATATTGGGTTAGAAAGGAGTCCTGTACACATTGTAGGAACTCCATTCCCTTATCCCCTTTACCTACCTCTTCTGTCCAATTAATATTGGGGCAGTTGAAATCTGCCATGATTATTATTCTATGTTTTTTACTCATTTCCCTAATTTGTCTGCATATGTCTTCTTCCACCTCCCTTCCACTACTAGGTGGTCTATAGACTACACCTATTAGTGTGATTGATCCTTTATTATCTTTTATCTCTATCCATATGGATTCTATTTCTGTCTTGCTGATAGCTACATCAATTTTTTCTACTGCCATTATGTTATCCCTAATAAGTACAGCTACTCCACCTCCCCTTTTTCCTTCTCTATCTTTTTGAAATATGTTATACCCTGCAATGTTTAATTCCCAGTCCTGATTTTTCTGTAGCCATGTCTCAGTAATCCCTACTATGTCTGGTTCCTCGCAAGGCATGATTGCCTCCAGCTCCCGTTTTATATTTAACAATCTTTCTAGACTCCTGTTATATAACTCTATTTATTCCCTTGCCATCAATATCCTCCCTTGCTTTATTCTTTCCGTTGCTCTCTTTTCCTGTTTTGTTTATAATTAGGCTGGTTATGTTTGTTGTAGATCCCTCCCCCCATCTTATTAGTTTAACGCCTTTGCCACCTCCCTATTTACCCTTTCCGCTAGGACACGGGTCCCATCCTGGTTCAGGTGGAGCCCATCCCACCGGTACAGCTCCTTCCTGTCCCAGAACTGGTGCCAGTGTCCCATGAAAAGGAACCCCTCTTTCCCACACCAGCCCTTTTCCACATGTTAATTCTACTGATTTGTTTGCTTCTATGCCAATGTCAATGTGGCTCGGGCAATAATCCAAAGATTATTACCCTTGAGGTCCTGCTTTTTAACTCCTGATATTCTTTCAGCAGGACCTCCCCCCTGATCCTATTTATGTTATTTGTTCCAACATGGACCACGACAACTGGATTTACCCCCTCCCTTGCTAAGTTCCTCTCCAGCTGCCGTGAGATATCCCTGAGGCAACACACCTTTCGGAATTCTCGTTCTTGGCTGCAGAAGACACCATTTATCCCCTCACTTCCCATCTCCGTCCCCTTCCCATCTGGCTCCCCTTCCCATCTCCCTCCCCTTCCCATCTCTCTCCCCTCACTTCCCATCTCCGTCCCCTTCCCATCTCCGTCCCCTTCCCATCTGGCTCCCCTTCCCATCTGCTCTCCCCTCACTTCCCATCTCTGTCCCCTTCCCATCTCCGTCCCCTTCCCATCTGGCTCCCCTTCCCATCTCCCTCCCCTCACTTCCCATCTCCGTCCCCTCACTTCCCATCTCCGTCCCCTTCCCATCTCCCTCCCCTCCATCTGGCTCCCCTTCCATCCTGGCCCTATTCTTCAATCAGTCAGCTCATCCCCTCCAGAAAACCGCACCTAGTACAATGATGTCATCACACCACAAGAAAAGCAACTCTCCAGAGTTTAAGAAGCGATTCAGTTTATTCAATATTCACCAGGCGCTGTGTTTGAAGCTGTGCGCGGGCGCCATTAGTTAGAATGATTTCATCAGTGAAGTAACACGTCAATATTTGGAACATCGGGGTTCTTACTCGCCTTTTGGAGAATTCTGGGCAATTATTCTGGAAAACAAAACACATTCCAGTGACTGGACTCATTTTTACTTAATTCTCGGGATGCGGGCGTTGCTGAAAAGCCGGCATTTATTGGCCATCCCAAGTTGCCCTGAGGTGGGGGAGAACCGTCTCCTTATTGAAATCTTTTGCACTTTCTGAAACAGATCATAGTGGTTAACTCTTAACTGCCCTCTGAAGTGTCCGAATAAGCCGATCAGTTCCATCAAAATACTACATAGGGGTTTTTCAAAACACTCGGCAAGTTTGAATGTCAAGCAGACTAAACGATCCTGATACAATCTCTATCATATATTAAAAAATTCACATCTGAACACACTTCCTCTCAACTTTTTACATTAAAAAATCCTATGTGCAAATTTATGATAGAAATTATTAATGTAAACTTGTCACATTGTAATTACACCCACCTACCAGTGGTGGCGCTGCAGTTCAATGACATTTGAACTTGTGTCTTTTTATTTATGGTTACATCCTTAGTTGGCTTCCTTATGGATGAGGTTGTTCTATTTGCCAACAAAGTAGTTTAAAGATACTATGGTTTGTGGCCCCAATGATTCAGGTAAAGGCAATAAGGAGCTGATTCAAAGGGAATACAATGATTCAGCCTCGAGTCTGTGCTGTGTTTGCTGATAGTCAGCCAGGGGCTACAGTGGGCTACGATGCTACAATGGGCTTCAGCACCCTTGGGTTTGGCAAGGGGTAGAGTGGGGCGGGGTGTGAGGGGGGAGGGTGAGATTAAGCCAGGGTTCCTGCTCCTGATCACTGTCAGTGACTCCTGCTGCATGTGAACATTGGGTGAGGACAGGAGTATTGTGTTGCAGTGGCAGCTCCCACAGACAAAGAAGCTGCCAAGACATGTTTCATAAGATAACACATGAGAAGTAGGCCATTGGGGAGGTACCATGGGATGTAAAGCATTGGGTTGGTCAGTGTGAGTCCGTGTCTTCAGGAGAAATGTTGGGGAAAATTAAAAACTAGAACTGGAGTGAGTGAAGACTGGACTGTGTAATTAGTGTGAATAAGGTGACTGGGCAAATCACAGCAGGTAACAACAGCTCCACATCCTTCAGAAGCAGGTGAACACAATCAACATAGCTTAACAGGTTCCACACTTATATCTAGAAAAATAATTAGTTGCTAACAATGCTCCCTCTGAGCTGCGCTTTATTCTGCGCGGCCCCTTTAAATTTTTGTGCATGCACGGCTTTTACAATGGAGAAGCTGGGGAGTGGCCGCGCAGGACCTCGGTGCATCATGTGTGAGTGTGAGTGGTCTGGGTGTGAGTGGTGAGTGAGAGAGAGAGAGAGAGAGAGAGAGAGAGAGTGAGTGAGAGAGAGGGTGTGAGAGGGGGGTGTGTGTGTGAGAGACAGTGTGTGTGTGTGTGAGAGTGGTGTGTGAGGGTGGTGTGTGAGGGTGGTGTGAGGGTGGTGTGTGGGTGTGAGGGTGGTGTGGGTGGTGTGAGGGTGTGTGGGTGGTGTGTGAGGGTGGTGTGAGGGTGGTGTGTGTGGGTGTGTGAGGGTGGTGTGTGTGGTGTGTGGGGGTGGTGTGTGGGTGGTGTGTGAGGGTGGTGTGTGAGGGTGGTGTGTGAGGGTGGTGTGTGAGGGTGGTGTGTGAGGGTGGTGTGTGAGGGTGGTGTGTGAGGGTGGTGTGTGAGGGTGGTGTGTGTGTTTGTTGGTATCTCCCTATAGACTTGTTTCTGGTAATTATCGAAAGTGACAGTGGAGCAAAGGGCGTGTTCTCGACAGCTCAGATGTAAAGGTGTAACAGAAAAAAAAAGAAATCGCTGGCAATCCAGATGCTGGGTGGGTTGGGGGGGAGAGAGGTGTGAGAGGGAGAGGAGTGAGGGAGAGGAAGAGAGAGAGGAGTGAGAAAGAGATAAAAAAGAGAGAAGTGAGAGAGGGAGAGAGGAGTGTGAGAGAGAGGGAGGGAGAGAGAGAGAGTGAGATCATGGGGGTGGGGTCCAACCCTCGGGGGGTGGGGTCCGATCGACTGGGAGGTTAACAGGTTGGCTTGGGAGGCTTTGGGGGGGGAAAGCACTCCTGCTCCTCCTGGCCCACAAGCCGTGCTGGAAAGGCACTCACCTGTTCCATCCAGCAGCCTTCCCTCCCCTTCCCCTCCCCCTTCCCCTCCCCCTGGGAAGCCTGGCTGGCCAGTATTAAAGCTGGAACACAGATATAATCTCAGGGGCGCTGCCTCACTGAAATATTTAAATGAGGGATCCGCCTCCTGAGAGCGGATTGGTCCCTCGCCCCCCCAGTCCCAGAAGTGGGCGGGTTTGATATTTTAAGAATTTTAACTTTCCACCTGTCCCAAACCCACCTGTTTTTAGGGGTTAAAATGACCTCCATGAAATGCATAGATTGCCTAATGTGAGACACCACCCAGGACAAAGCAGCCCGCTTGATTGGCACCCCATCCCTTAAACATTCACTCCCTCCACCACCGGCGTACCGTGACTGCAGTGTGTACCATCTACAAGATGCACTGCAGCAACTCGCCAAGGCTTCTTCAGCAGCACCACCCAAACCCGCGACCTCTTCCACAAGGGTTGCAGGCGCATGGGAACACCACCACCTCCAAGTTCCCCTCCAAGTCACACACCATCCTGACTTGGAAGTATATCGCCGATCCTTCATCGTCGCTGGGTCAAAATCCTGGAACTCCCTCCCTAACAGCACTGTGGGAGTACCTTCACCACACGGACTACAGCGGTTCAAGGCGGCAGCTCACCACCACCTTCTCAAGGGCAACTAGGGATGGGCAATAAATGCTGGCTTTGCCAGCGACGCCCACATCCCATAAAAAAAAGGAAAAAAAAGGGAATGCTATGTGTAGAAGCATGCTCTGTACTCCTAGAAGATCCCAGGTTCAAGTCCTGCTACCTGACGTGGTTGTTGTGATGTCAGGTGAGCAGTCAAAGGAGACTACAACTGGCATCAGTGATACTGGACTAAGGGAGGGGTAACCTGTCAGCAACGGGCGACCGGTGTTGCTCACTATCTAAAGAACTGTGCTGGGTAGTGTGGGTGTCTGGGGACAGAAGGATCAAACTCAAAGCGATGCATTTCGCAGCTGAACAGCCTGGCTGCACACAAGAAGAATAAGCACTTTGGTAAAGTGCAGGAAGGCCACCAGAACCTGTGGAATTACATCTCGTACAGGATATCTACTTTGTGGAAAGGGAAGGGGACGATACTGTGATTTGCAGGCTAGTAGCTGAACCCGGACTCCCACACTATTATATCAGGAATTTTAGCAAAGTGTTGAAGTTGTCCAATTAGCTCAGTGTAGTCACTGTTTGGTGTGACACCCTGATACTGGGTATGTATAATGTAGCTTATATCAAAATTTAATGCTGTCAGCACAATCAATATGAGGTTTTATGATACAAGGCCATTGCGGTAACACTCAGTGGGGTCAAAGTTGGCTATCCTGGCCTGGTGTTAAGCGGGCGATAGCGGCCTTCCTGCCCCGTTAACACCGACAATGTGGCCGCCGCCACCTTGAAAGGGGCCGCCCGCCAGGTGCCCAAAGCGCCCGCCTGTTTCAAAGATGCGCCCCTTTTAATCGGGAGATTGTGGTCCTATGACATAAATAACACTCTGATTGCCACTTTAGGTCGCAACTGGTCGGAGGCTGCACCGTGCCTGCTCCCACCAGTTCCGCAGGCAATGGAAAAGCAGTAGTCCAGCAAAGGTAGGTGTTGAATTATTATAAAAGCAAAATACTGCGGATGCTGGAAATCTGAAATAAAAACAGAAACTGCTGGAAATGCTCAGCAGGTCAGGCAGCATCTGTAGAGAGAGAAACCGAGTTAACGGTTCAGGTCGACAACCCGACAACTGTTCTGACGAAGGGTCATCACCTGAATCGTTAACTCGGTTTCTCTCCCAGTAAATTTCTGAAAGTGTTGCTCTCAACTGGCACTTTTTACCAGAAATCTGTAGGTAGTGGGGCAACACATTGAGAAGAAGTATTCTATTAATGTTCCACTTCCTGCAATGACTTGCTTTTGCTGCCCAAAGTTTTTGTAATTCCAGATATGTGCCCCTTTCGTCTCTGAGAAAAAGGATTTAATATCGGACTTTCTCCACGGTCGGAAGTAACTTTCCCAACTTGTGTATGAAATCGGGTAGAAATATTTGGGCGACAAATAGGAAATGCCTTTACATTCCAAGTCAAAAAATTGGCCCAGGTTATTGGACAGGCACCACCGCTTCAACACTCTGCTCATCAGACCTGGGCCTTGAGCACCCCAAGCGCCTCCATCATAGTTCTTGACGTATTCTTCCATGCATTCCCAGATAAAGTCATGATGCTCCTCAAATCCCAGTGCTGCGCCATTAGCCGTCATGTATCCTTCAGCACAGAGAAAGTTTTTGAAATCCAAGGGCTTCAGCGATATGATATCCGTGTCCAGATAGATGCCTCCATACTTCCACAGCAGCGCTATCCGACAGGCATCCGACAGCACATGGATCCAATACTTTTCCCAAACCGGAATTACCTGTAACATACAGAGAACAATATTATTCATTCCTTTAAAACGCCTCTTCCTGCACTTTCACCTGTTGAACCCAATGATTCTGCACCAAAGTGCACGGACACATCATGCCTAGGACCATGCTAATGACACTCAGTTATTGCCCAATTCTCTTCCCTTTTGCCACTCTTCTCTTGAAGGCACCAACTCCTACTAGGAGTGTCTGAGTAACAAGAATTTGCCCCCAGGAGAGCGCATGTGATGGGGAGAGCGTATTACGGGGAGTGCGTGTGATAGGGAGAGTGTGTTACGGGGCAGAGTGTATTACGGGGAGTGCGTGTGACGGGGAGAGTGGGTTACAGGATAGACATTGTGTGCCTAAGGAACCAGCAGAATGGTTTGGGCAAATAACTTTGTCGGCTGTGCTTTATATGTTGTTAGTTTGTTACTTGCCCGCACTTCACCCAATAGCTGTTTGAAACATAAGATGGAATTGTTTTTCACAGAAGAATCACAGAATCCTCACAGTGCAGATAGAGGTCATTTCGGCCCATCGAGCCTGCACCGACACATATCCCACCCTATCCCCGTAACCCCACGTATTTAATCCCCCCTAACACTAAGGGTCAATTTATCGTAGCCAAATCAACCTAACCCGCACATCTTTTGGACTGTGGGAGGAAACCAGAGCACCCGGAGGAAACCCACGCAGACACGGGGAGAATGTGCAAACTCCACACAGACAGTCACCCGGGGCCGGATTCGAACCCGGGTCCCTGGCGCTGTGAGGCAACAGTGCTAACCACTATGCCACCGTGAACTATGAAAACTATGATCATGTTGAACTAATAAGTTTTAAAATAAGAAGTAGCCTTATTTGGATTTGGCATTGGCGCCTCTATTGTTCAGATCGAGGGAGAGATGTTCAGTGCACTGGCGTCCTGTGTTCCATTACTAAAACCAATTCCTTTTCCCCAGGAAAATGTGGCTTTTAAAATTCTGCTGTCAGGCAAGGGCGCCAGTCTTAGCAGCGGGGCAAAAGGAACTCGGCCCCCACACATGAACTTTGGGAATGTGAGAAGAAAAGGGAAGAGGGTGGGAGCAAGAAAGAAGACCCCAGTCAAGCCCCAGCACAGGACAGGGTTCACAATCTTTGCATGGCACCTTGAGCTATTTTCTCAGCCTTTGGCGATCATCAGATTATTAAACTTTTTAAAGTCATGATTAGAAAATGCCCATGGGGAAGATGATTATCACAAGGTGCAGGTAGCTTGCATGAGAGACACAGCTGGAACAGACATAATAATTGTCTGATGACCACTTGAGGTCATGACCTTAGAGAAGAACTTGTGGAGCAGATAAATAGAAGAGGTTATTGGGGGTAAGTGGACAGTACTGGACCCATTAGGTGAATTCACAGAATCACAGAATCCCCACAGTGCAGATAGAGGCCATTTCGGCCCATCGAGCCTGCACCAACACATATCCCACCCTATCCCCGTAACCTCAGGTATTTAATCCCCCTAACACTAAGGGTCAATTTATCATAGCCAAATCAACCTAACCCGCACATCTTTGGACTGTGGGAGGAAACCGGAGCACCCGGAGGAAACCCACGCAGGCACGGGGAGAATGTGCAAACTCCACACAGACAGTCACCCGAGGCCAGATTCGAACCCAGGTCCCTGGCGCTGTGAGGCAACAGTGCTAACCACTATGCCACCGTGTTGCCCTTATTATCAAATGTCAAGAAAATGATGGGTTGGTACTGGACTTCGATGGTGAATCATTGGGGATTTTGGCTAAGGGTGGATAACCAGATATTGGATTAAGGACAAGAGTCTGTAGAGGATTTTAGCAAAGGAGGACCAAGAAATTGATAGAGAGAAAGTAGAATATGAGAAAACTAGCAAGAGACACAAAAACAGATTTAGATGCTTCTACAGGTATGTAAAAAGGAAGAGATTAGCGAAAGTAAACATGGGTCCCTTACAGGCAGAGACAGGAGAAATTATAATGAGGAATAAGGAGAGACATTAAACAAATATTTTGTGTCTGTCTTTACAGTAGAAGACACAAAAAACATTCTGGATCCAAGGGTCTAGTGAGAATGAGGCACTTAAAAGTAATTAGTATTAGTAAAGAAAAAGTACTGGAGAAATTAATGGGACTAAAAGCCAACAAATCCCCTGGACCTGATGGCCCACATCCTAGGGTTTTAAAAGAGGTGGCTACAGAGATGGTGGATGCATTGGTTTTGATCTTCCAGAATTTCCTAGATTCTAGAACGGTCCCTGCGGATTGGAAGGTAGCAGAAATATTCCCTCTAGTCAAGAATGGAGGGAGAGAGAAAACAAGGAACTATAGGCCAGTTAGCCTGACATCAGTAGTAGGGAAAATGCTAGAATATTATTAGGGATGTGGTAACAGGGCACTTAGAAAATCATATTATGATTGGACAGAGTCAACACAGATTTATGTAAGGGAAATTATGTTAGAGTTTTTGAGATGGTTACTAGAAGGGTAGATAAGGGGGGACCAGTGGATGTGGTTTATTTGGATTTTCAGAAAGCATTCGCTAAGGTGCCACACAAGAGGTTATTGCACAAAATTAGGGGTCATTGGATTGGGGTACTATATTAGCATGGATTGAGGATTGGTTAACAGACAGAAAACAGAGTGTAGGAATAAACGGATCATTTTCAGGTTGGCAGGCTGTAACTAATGGGGTACCGCAAGGATCAGTGCTTGGGCTTCAGCTATTTACAATCTTTATCAATTACTTAGATGGGGGGACCGAGTGTAATGTATTCAAGTTTGCTGACTATATAAAGCCAAGTGGGAATGTAAGTTGTGAGGAAGACGCAAAGAGGCTGTAAAGGGATATAGACTGGTTAAGTGAGTGGGCAAGAACGTGGCAGATGGAATATAATGTGGAAAAATGTGAAGTTATCCACATTAGTAGGAAAAATGGAAAAGCAGAATGTTTTTTAAATGGTGAGCAATTGGGAAATGATGGTGTTCAGAGGGACCTGGGTGTCCTTGTACACGAATCACTGAAAGTTAACAGGCAGGTACAGCAAGCAATTAGGAAAGCAAATGGTATGTTGGCCTTTATTACAAGAGGACTTGAGTATAAGAGTAAAGACGTCTTACTGCAATTATATAGGGCCCTGGTGAGACCACATCTGGAGTATTGTGTACAGTTTTGTTCTCCTTACCTAAGGAAGGATATACTTGCCTTAGAAGGAGTGCAACAAATTTATTTTTATGTTTTTTAAAACTCTTACGCTGGTAAAATCAGGCCTTACACCTGCTTTTATCAGGCGTAAGAGTTTCATGGGCATTCGCTGGGCAGAAGTTGGTCCGCCTGCAGATGTCCTTTTCCCGGGGATGTGGTGGATCTGTCGCGCCACCTCGTACGCGCCAGTAGGGGCCGCAAATTACGGCCCATTATCTGGTCAGGACACCGAGAAGAACTCCAATGCTCTTCTTCAAATAGTGCTGTGGGATCTTTTACATCCACCTGAGAGAGCAGACGGGGCCTTGGTTTAATGTCTCATCCGAAAGACGGCACCTCTGACAGTGCAGCACTCCCTCAGCACTGCACTGGAGTGTCAGCCAGGATTATGTGCCCAAGTCAATGGAGTGGGGCTTGAAGCCATGATCTTCTGGCTCAGGGCGAGAGTGCCGCCCACTTATATAAACAATAAGTGTAAACAATAGCTGAATCTGCTCATTTCCTCTTACCTGTTGATACCAGGATCTCAGAGGGGTATCCTGAAATAGTGTCTGTGGCCTCAGAGGGGCAATGATAACATTTTCCAATGACGAAAGCACGCGGATGGCTTCATAGCGAGAGTGCGGATAGTGCGACAGGTTCCCACTGAATCCCTTTAGAAAGTAATAAACAGGCTTATCTGGGTTTCTCCGACGAGCCGACTCCACAGAGCACACAGCGAGTGCCGAGGGCTCCATGGTATCCGTGGTCTCCACAAACATAATCCCAGGAGCTTTCATTAGGATTGAGTAATCAAAATCTGAAGGGAGGTTATCGTGCGAATTGCCCGTCTGCACATAACAGTAGAGAGTGCGATGGAGAAAATAGATACTGACAGCTACAAGAGCACCAGCAGCCATGAAGACTTTCTGAAACCTCTTCATAGCCTCGAGCAGAGATTTTTCTTCAACCGTTACTGCAAAACATAAAGATAAAGCAACGATTTGTGAAGTGAAGAGAAACCTCAGGTTATTTTGCTATAGGGAAGGTGACATCAAGGGCTCTAACTATAAAATGGCAGGATTCAATATCTCAGGATGTAATGGTGAAAATCACACTGGGACACACCACAATGTCACATGATCACAATGTTACCTTGACAAAAATCACAACATTGCAAACAAAAATAACTTTGCCAATTTGTTGTCCCCCTGAAGAGAGTGCCCCTTTAATTACTGCAGCGTTAATCATCCCTGGTCAAATCAGGCAAATGCAGCATCTTTTTTGCTTTGGTTAATCTGGCACTTTTTTGAATTCATTTTGGGATATGGAGGAAATGCTGGCAATGCCAGCATTGATTGCCAATCCCTAATTGCCCTTGAGAAGGTGGTGGTGAGTCACCTTCTTGAACCGCTGCAGTCCGTGTGGTGAAGGTACTCCCACGGTGCTGTTAGGGAGGGAGTTCCAGGATTTTGACCCAGCGATGATGAAGGATCGGCGATATATTTCTAAGTCAGGATGGTGTGTGACTCGGAGGGGAACTTGGAGGTGGTGGTGTTCCCATGCACCTGCTGCCCTTGTCCTTCTAGGTGGAAGAGGTCGCGGGTTTCGAAGGTGCTGTCAAAGAAGCCTTTGCAAGTTGCTGCAGTGCATCTTGTAGATGGTACACACTGCAGCCACGGTACGCCGGTGGTGGAGGGAGTGAATGTTTAAGGTGGTGGATGGGGTGCCGATCAAGCGGGCTGCTTTGTCCTGGATGGTGTCGAGCTTCTTCAGTGTTGTTGGAACTGCAAGTGGAGAGTATTCCATTACACTCCTGACTGTGCCTTGTAGATGGTGGAAAGGCTTTGGGGAGTCAGGAGGGGAGACACTCGTCGCAGAATACCCAGCCTCTGACCTGCTCTTGTAGCCACAGTATTTATGTGGCTGGTCCAGTTAAGTTTCTGGTCAATGGTGACCCCCCCAGGATGTTGATGGTGGGGGATTTGGTGATGGTAATGCCGTTGAATGTCAAGGGGCGGTGGTTTACAAAATGCTTTACAAAAAACTTTTAAAATTCCTACCCGTTATCACCACCCTTCACCTGGTGCCCAAAACAGCCACCCGCAAGGCAGCCACTGCCAACCAAACCGGGTTACTCTCAGGTGGTGGATTGACGCTTTCATTTAAAATGTTTTTTTTTGTACACCCATTTTCAGCTGTATTAATCAAACTTTACCAATCTAACACCCTTAAATATATCATGGAATATTTTTTAAAGCAAATCTTTTTAAAATTACGTTCTAAAACGCTGCCCGATTGGGCTGGTCCATGGCAGATATAGCGTCGCTGATATGCAAATGAGTTTCAGCACTCGGCGTGGGGGGGAAACACTTTCCTAAATGGGCAAAATTTTGGTTGCAATTTACGCCGGAATCGCCGAATATGCCCAAAGTGGAAACTCTTCCTCCACACACCCAATGACAGTGTCTATCACTCTAGCTCCACACACCCAATGACAGTGTCTATCACTCTACCTCCACACACCCAATGACAGTGTCTATCACTCTAGCTCCACACACCCAATGACAGTGTCTATCACTCTAGCTCCACACACCCAATGACAGTGTCTATCACTCTAGCTCCACACACCCAATGACAGTGTCTATCACTCTACCTCCACACACCCAATGACAGTGTCTATCACTCTACCTCCACACACCCAATGACAGTGTCTATCACTCTACCTCCACACACCCAATGATGGTGTCTATTACTCATCGTTTATTCACTAATCAGAAATGCAATTAGCCA
Organism: Squalus acanthias; assembly: GCA_030390025.1. Taxonomy (NCBI): domain Eukaryota; kingdom Metazoa; phylum Chordata; class Chondrichthyes; order Squaliformes; family Squalidae; genus Squalus; species Squalus acanthias. The sequence goes on from JASTWF010000673.1 coordinate 38,045, forward strand.
CATCTGGATTCACAGGTAACCACTGTAGCAGGGTGGTTGCGGGCCGGATGAGGCCCTGATCTTTGAGTAAGGCTATGGCTCTTTAAGAAACCTCATCCTTAAAAAGTGTATGGCCCCTTTGAGAACCTTGCCTTTAAAAGGTAATTGTAACTGGATTGGTGGGGTGGGGTGCAGTGGGGGCAGCCAACTGAGCATAAAAGGGTGAGGTTAAAGAGAAGGAACGAAAATGGCTGAATGAGCGTTTTCTTGTACGACTGTTTGTAGGAGCAAGGAGGCTCAGACGGTAGGAGCGTGTAATGCATGGTGTGAGAATGGGGTCTGTGGCTCTAATAGAACAAGAAAGAGACCAACACAAATGGAGGAAATGTTTGGAGAACTGGTGCGGACCACATGTGCTCTGCAGGAGACTCACCGGGCTGCACAAAGAGGACCACTCAGACGCTTGAGACCCAGCAAGAGACCACCCAACTGCTGTTGAACCAGGTCACCCAGAATCTGGAGTGGGGGGGAGACTTTCCCAGCCAGCGGAGCGTAAAAGGGTGAGACAAGAGAAGGAAGAAAAAGGTTGAAAGAGGCGGGGAGTTGGAGAGTTTCTAGGACTACTGTTTTTGGGTGAAAGAAGGCTTTGAGATGGTAGGTTGATGTAACACCACCGTGGCTAAAGTACTGGCTAAGACCGGTCAATTAGGAAGTGAAATTGGCAGAACTAAGGTGAACTACAATAATTCCTCAATAAACTGAATCACAATAACTCCTTTCTGGGATAATAATGGCCCAGAAATTTGACTCGGAGGCTTGCCGCGGGGGTAAGGATCGCGCGCGATATCACACTCCGCGCCGGCCGTTGTGTTTTGGGCCCACAGGAACTTCGGGTCCTGGGCCTCTCCCTAGTGCCGGCGCGCAGTGTGTGTGTGTCCCAGGGGTGCAGTTAGTGCGATGCGACCTCTGGGATCACGTGGGCCATGGAGAGCCAATGGCAGCAGACCATCTTTCATTCATAGATTTGACAGGAGACCTGTCAAATCTGTGAATTGAAAGAGACCCCAAAAGAACAGCTAAACCTCAAATAAATTTTAAAAAACCATCACATTAATAAAATAACTATAGTTAAATAAATTAACCACTTTAAACAAAAATTTTAATTTTTGAAAAAAATAATTTTTTTTTATTAAAGTTATAAAAATAAACTTACCTTTCTTTAAAGTCTCTAAAAAAGATAAACCTGTTGAAAAAAATTAAAAATTATACTTAATTAACTACTTACCTTGTTCAAAAGGGGTCTTACGCCTCCTTTTTACTTGTGTAGAATCTTCCATACTTACCCTCGCGTTGAAACCTGAAAAAAAACCTAAGTGTGCTGCGTGCGTGCAGCCTCTAGTGCGCACGCGGTTCACCTAGGAACCGCCCCCTTCGCCATACCGGAAGTGCCGGTTTCCCGCGCATGCGCAGTGCATGCAGGAAACCGGCACTTCGGTTTGAATACGGGTGAGTACAGAGCGCGTACTCACCCGGGAAGGGCCGAATTTTTGGGCCATTGTTTATTGTGTTGCAAATTGTTAATTAATGGTTATGGGGAAATTTAATCGAGGTGTTCAGAATTATGAGGGGTTTCGATAGAGTAGAGAGGATTAAACAGTTTCCACTGGCAGGAGGGTCGGTAACCAGAGGACACAGATTTCAGGTAATTGACAAAACAACCAGTGGGGAGATGAGGAGAATTTTTTACTCAGCGAGTTGTTGTGATCTGGAATGCGCTGCCTGAAAGGGCGGTGGAAGCAGATTCAATAGTAACATTCAAAAGGGAATTGGATAATTAGTTGGAAAGGAACAATTTGCAGGGCTATGGGGAGTGGAACTATTTGGTAGCTTTTTTAAAAAGCCAGCACAGACACGATGGGCCAAATGGCCTCCTTCTGTGGTGTGTGATTCTATGATTCTATAAATGTTGAATGTGTTGCAAATGTTAAATGCGTTGATACAGTTTTCCTCTGCCTGCTTCGTTAGTGCAGTTTTTAAATAGTGGACAGCAAACACTATGAATATATTAAGAATTGAATAAGTAATTTCACCAACACTAACTTCACGGCTCATGACACTCTACTCGAAGCTCAGTCAAAGCCAAGAACCAGTTTTAAAGCCAAGAACCAGTTTTAACTCCAAGGCAACGGAGTCTGAAAGGATCTGCTATCTGATCCCGAATGGTGCAATTTGAGAAGCTGACAGCTGATCTTTCTGGCCCAATGAGCCATTCTATAAAGAATGCTATATCTCCTTGGGGGATGTGAAGGGAGAGAATTGCCAAATCCATTTCACATCTGGCTTTATTGTTCTTGCTCTCAAGTTCTTTATTCTCAAATTCCAAACAACAGTTTTCCCCTGTTCTGGTTACAAAGAAAACACATTCTTAATCCCCTGGGTGGCAAGCAGAAATCATGAGAAATAGGCAAACACACAGAGACAGAAACAGAGACAGACATACACAGAGATATACATGCACACACACACAGACATACAGAGACAGACATGCACACACACAGACACACACCAAGACAGACATACACAGAGATGGACATACACACACACACACACAGATATACAGAGACAGACATGCACACACACAGACACACACCAAGACAGACATACAGAGACAGACACACACCGAGGCATACATGCACATACACACACACAGATATACACAGAGACAGACATGCACACACATACAGACACACACCGAGACAGATATACACAGAGACAGACATGCGCACACACACACACACACACACCCCAAGACAGACATACACAGAGACAGACATACACACACAGAGGCAGACAGAAACAGAGAGACAGGCATACACACACACAGAGACAGACATACACACACAGACATACACAGAGGCAGAGACAGACATACACAGGCAGAGACAGACATACACAGGCAGAGACAGACATACACAGGCAGAGACAGACACACACACACGCAGAGAGGCAGACATACACAGGCAGAGACAGACATACACACACAGAGACAGACATACACACACACAGAGGCAGACACACACACACAGAGACAGACATACACACACAGAGACAGACATAAACACACAGACATACAGAGGCAGAAATACACACACAGAGACAGACCTTTATGTTTTTTTCTCTCCTTTCCCAACATAGGCATTTCTGGTTACAATATTCCTTCATGCTTTCTTCCATACAGATTATTCTTGATGTCTGCTCTTTACGAGCTCTGTTTAGGAGGATTGCCAACTGTGGTTGGATGGAATCCTAGAAGTTTGACCATGTGATGTCTGATCATATAACACATGGCCATAGTTTGCAAATATTATTGCATTTACCATATAAAGTTAGGTCACATGGGCGAAATCCTTTGCTCTAACTCTATTTGATCGTGTCTGGAATGTTCCTGAGCTGCCTGTAGCTTTAATTAGCAATTCCATTCCACAAAAACATTCGGGGCACCCCCCCAACCCCACAGCCTCACACAATCCAGTGAAACATTCCCTTTTAAATCAACAGGGTTCATTTTGGAGCTTTGCTCCACTCAGCTGCACTGGGAGGTTCCTAACTGGAACTCTTTGAAATAACACGCAAGATATGTTAATATATCCAATGAAGCATTAAACCTCTGAAGACTTAGTCAGCCCATCTAATTCAGTTGCAGGAGCGAGGGAGAGCCTATCTCCAGCAGGAGCGAGGGAGAGCCTATCTCCAGCAGGAGCGAGGGAGAGCCTATCTCCAGCAGGAGCGAGGGAGAGCCTATCTCCAGCAGGAGCGAGGGAGAGCCTATCTCCAGCAGGAGCGAGGGAGAGCCTATCTCCAGCAGGATATAGTGGAATTAGAGACATTGGCCCAGAAATTGATCTCGCTCTGTTCCCGCGGGGGTAAGCCTTCCCCGCGATGTCTCACCTCGCTTATGCTTTTTCTGATCCAGCTCGCACGAACTTGATGTTCCAGACATCAGCTGTGCTGGGCTTGCGTATCCCAGCGGCGTAGTGAATTCGTGCGAGCTGTGGGATCACGTGACTCAGTTAGAGCCAATGGCAGCACACCATCTTCCATTCATAAGTCTCACAGCATGGCTGTGAGACTTATGAATCTTACACCCCCCCAAAATAACAGCTAAACCTCAATTAAATTTAAAAAAAAAACCATCACATTAATAAAATAAGTATAGTTAATTAAATTAACCATTTTAAATAAAAAATTAAATTTTTGAAAAAATTTAAAATCTTTTAAAAAGTTATAAAAATAAACTTACCTGTCTTTAAAGTCTATAAAAAAGATATACCTGTAAAAAAAAATTCAAAAAAATACTTAATTCACTACTTACCTTCTTAAAAGCGGGTCTTACTCCTCCTTTTTACATTTCCAAAATCTTCCCTACTTACCTGCGCGTCCAAAGCATGAAGTGCACAGCGTGCGCGCAGCCTGTAGCGCGCACGCGATGCACCCAGGCCCCGCCCCCTTTTCGGAAGAGCAAGTGCCGGTTTTCAGCGCATGTGCAGGGCATGCAGAAAACCAGCAATTGGAGTGGGAATACGCGAGAGTATGCAGTGCGTACTCTCGCGTCCCGGGATCAATTTTCGGCCCAATAGCTTTTCTGCTGAGCTGGATTATTTCCAAAAGCTAGTTTAAACTTTCAGAACAACTCATTTTCTGCAGTTTTCAGGGTGCACATTCCCTCCCAATTTTGCCTCCTGCACATTTAAATTTTGATGGCAAGAAATGTTGATGCCAGATCATAACCCAGCTCTTTGCCTCCATACTGGTAAATTTGGAGTGAGTTGCTAAACTCAACAGTTGACCTACAAAGAGTTAAAATAAACCCGCTTGGGCATTCTGCAATAGGAACTCGAACAGGCATCAGAGCATCCCAGTGTGGCATTTATCGCAAGGAATGTGTTACTGAGAGCATTTAATGCTTCTCCCTTCTGTATCTCTCAAGATGTGGCCAATGAACAATATTTCAGGGCTTGAAGTCCCGTGCTCTCCCCCTCACAATCCAGGAATATCTCTCAGTACGGCACGAGAGTGTCAGCCTGTAATATGCTCAACTCTCTAGAATGGGGCTTGAACAACAGCAACTTGTATTTATATAGCACCTTTAACGTAGTAAAACGTCCCAAGGTGCTTCACAGGAGCGTTATAAAACAAAATTTGACACCGAGCCACAGAACAAGAAATTAAAATTAAAGCTAGTATTAAGTCAAAGGAGGAAGCTTATAAAGTTGCCAGAAAAAGCGGTCAGCCTGAGGATTGGGATCTTTTTAGAAATCAGCAAAGGGGGACCAAGAAATTGATAAAGAAAGGGAAAATGGAATATGAGCACAAACTAGCGAAAAATATAAAAACGGATTGTAAAAGCTTCTATAGGTATGTGAAAAGGAAAAGACTGGCGAAGGTAAATGTAGGTCCTTTACAGTCAGAGACGGGAGAATTTATAATGGGGAATGAGGAAATGGCAAGAAATTAAATAAATACTTTGTTTCTGTCTTCATGCAAGAAGACACAAAAAAAATCCCAGAAATACGAGAAAACCAAGGGTGTGGCGAGAATGAGGAACTTAAAGAAATTATTATTAGTAAAAAAACAGTACTAGCAAAATTAATGGGACTAAAAGTCGATAAATTCCAAGGACCGGATGACCTACATCCTAGGGATTTGAAAGAGGTGGCCATTGGGATAGTGGACGCATTGGTTGTCATCTTCCAAAATTCTATAGATTCTGGAATGGTTCCTGCAGATTGGAGGATAGCAAATGTAACCCCGCAATTTAAGAAAGGAGGGAGAGAGAAAACGGGGAACTACAGACCTGTTAGCCTCACATCAGTAGTTGGGAAAATGCTGGAATCTATTATAAAGGATGTAATAACTGGGCACTTGGAAACTAATAGTAAGATTGGGCAGAGTCAACATGGATTTATGAAAGGGAAGTCCTGTTTGAGAAACCTATTGGAGTTCTTTGAGGAAGTAACAGTGGAGTAGACAAAGGGGAACCGGTAGATGTGGTGTATTTGGATTTTCAGAAGGCCTTCAATAAGGTCCCACACCTTGGTTGGTGAACAAAATTAGGGCACACGGAATTGGGGGTAATATACTAGCATGGATTGAGAATTGGTTAACAGACAGAAAACAAAGAGTAGGGATAAACGGGTCTTTTTCAGGATGGCAGGCTGTGACTAGTGGGGTACCGCAAGGATCGGTGCTTGGGCCCCAGCTATTCACAATCTATATCAATGATTTGGATGAGGGGACTAAATGTAACATTTCCAAATTTGCTGATGACACAAAGCTAGGTGGCAGTGTCAGTTGCGAAGAGGATGTGAAGAGGCTTCAAGGGGATCTCGACAGGCTCAGTGAGTGGGCGAGAACATGCCAGATGGAATATAATGTGGATAAATGTGAAGTTTCCACTTTGGTAGAAAAAACAGAAAGGCAGAGTATTTCCTAAATGGTGAAAGATTGTGGAATGCAGATGCTCAAAGGGACCTGGGTGTCCTTGTACATGAGTCACTGAAAGTGAATGTGCAGGTGCAGCAAGCCATTAGGAAGGCAAATGGTATGCTGGCCTTCATTACAAGAGGATTTGAGTACAGCAGTAAAGAAGTATAACTCAAATTATATAGGGCCTTGGTGAGACCACACCTGGAGTACTGTGTACAATTTTGGTCTCCTTACCTAAGCAAGGATATACTTGCCATAGAGGGAGTGCAACGAAGGTTCACGAGATTGATTCCTGGGATGACAGGACTGTCATATGAGAAGAGATTGAGTAAACTAGGCCTGTATTCTCTTGAATTCAGAAGAATGAGAGGGGATTTCATTGAAGCATACAACATTATTACAGGTCTTGATAGGGTGGATACTGGGAGAATGTTTCCCTTGGCTGGGGAGTCTAGAACCAGGGGCCACAGCCTCAGGATAAAGGGTAGGACATTCAGGACTGAGATGAGAAGAAATTTCTTCACACAGAGGGTGGTGAATCTTTGGAATTCTCTACCCCAGAGGGCTGTGGAGGCTCAGTCACTGGGTATATTCAAAACAGAAGTTGATAGATTTCTGACTAGTAAGGGCATCGAGGGATATGGCGATAGGGCCGGTGAATGGAATTGAGGCAGAAGATCAGCCATGATCTCATTGAATGGCAGATCAGGCTCGAAGGGCCGAATGGCCGACTCCAGCTTCTGTTCCTTATGTGTTCTTATTAGCGCGGATGAAGAGGTAGGATTTAAGGAGGAAAGAGAGGTAGAGAGGTTTAGGGAGGGAATTCCAGAGCTTAGAGCTTTGGCAGCTGAAAGCACGGCCGCCAATGGTTGCGCGATTAAAATCGGGGATGCGCAAGAGGCCAGAATTAGAGGAGCACAAATATCTCGGGGAGTTGTGGGGCTGGAGGAGATTACAGAGATAGGGAGGGGCGAGGGCATGGAGGGATTTGAAGACAAGGATGAGAATTTTAAAATTGAGGCGTTGCTTAACTGGGAGACAATGTAGGTCAGCGAGCACAGGGGTGTTGGGTGAACGGGACTTGGTACGTTGGAATAGTCAAGTCTAGAGGTAACAAAGGAATGGAGGAGGGTTTCAGCAGCTAAGGCAGGGGCGGAGACGGGCAATGTTCCTGTAGAAATATCAACTGGTAAATTGTGTAAAATGGTTGCCTTTAGAAAATGGTCGCAGACTGCGAAAACTACAGCCACAGTGAGATCTCAAATAAAGAAAACCTTGAAGCTGGGGGCCTAGGGCTGCTCAAATAACATAGTTAACAGGCCTGCAAGAGATGACAAGCTTGCAGGATGATCGAGTCTACAACAATAATTAACACACGATAAGGGTGACAATCTAGTCTAACGGTTGAGAGTCGCAAATCACATAATAAGGGACCTCTGGAATTCCCTAAACGACCAAGGATACCGATTGGCTAAGGATGGACACATCTCCGACAAAATGGCCAAATCTGCAGACGGCACACCTTGACCATTCTGTTGTGATGATCACAGAAGCTGTGAGCTAACGGTCAAGAGGTCTCATGACTGATTAGAGCAACCTTGTGCAAACAGTCTTATCGGGGGGGGTGGGGGGGCGACACATAGGTAGTAAAATATCGATATAAAAGAATGGAGCCAAGAGCTGGTTTAGCAGCGAGAACCTGGGAATCACACTCGAGAAGGGAGGAGCCACAAGTCCGGGACTTGTTGTAGGACATCAGCGCAAAGGCTGATCAACTTTCAAACGGGTAATATTGTTTTAAGCTAGCACACATGGGAAGTGAGCCCTGTGTCATTTTCCTTGTAAGTTATTCAAACAACTTGTTAACCAATAAAGTACTGAATGTATGCAACTTACTGAGTCCGACCGACATTTGACTCTCTGAACTAAGAACCATAATTGCTGAACTGTTGTTGAGCTGAATACTTATTACTAGCTCAATAGATACAGTGAATTCGGGACAACAAACTGGCGACCGTAGCAGGACTTTTGACTTGAGAAGTGGGACTTTTCAAGAAGGACAAATTAAGAGTGTCAAATGGAACGAGTTGGAATCTTAAAAATAAGACACTACATTACGGGATAACAATGGCGAGTAATAAAGGGGAGACCTCCCAGAGTTGGGAAGAACAATATAATAAATTAATGGTAGGAAATTATAAAAACTGGGCACTCACCGGAGCTAGAGTATGGCCCACCCAGAATACGGGACAAAGGTTTATGGAAACCTCCGTAACCAGTACAGAAAAGAAAATAAAGAAAAGGGAATATAAATGCTTCCTAATGGTGGCCTGTTATCTTGAATTAGTAAACAAACGAAATTTGGCCCAAGAAGCAAAAGATGAGCTGCAAAGGGTAAAAAGCCAGCTGACCGATGATTCTGAAACCTATAGGAAAAATATTGAGGAGTTAAAAAGAGAGGTGAGTGAGCTCCGAGATGAGAAGCGATTACATACCCTCCACATGGCTACCAGCGTGACAACTGTAGATTTGAGCAACTCCCAAGCTCAAAAATATAAAACCCACGTAGAGCAATTACAGACGGAGCGACACGCCTTAGAAGGTAAATGTCAGGATTTAAAATCAGCCCTTAGGGTAATACCACAGTCCCACCAACGGGAGAAATATGTGCATGCCGACCATACCCTTGTAATAAAGACATTGAGGGATTAAGATCACAGTTGTCCTCACTAAAAGGGGTAATTTGCGCCTTTTCAGACGAAGGGGATGCCGATATAGACTACTCAAGTCTAGCTGAGGCTGCTCACGCATATGATCAACGGGAAAGGGAGGACTGGCCTGAGCCAGAGGAGAAAGGGAGACCACCACCCTACGCCCCCGAACCGCCTGATAAAACTCCAACTCCGGAGCTACCCATGAACCCCATGGTAACAACTCGAACCCCAGGGCAAAATGCCAACGACCCCATCAGCTATTCTACCCCGTTTAGTCTTTCCCAACTAAACGACATTGCTAAGAATGTCCCGAAATACGATGGGAAAACTAGTTTTGAGTTATGGAAAGCCGCTGTCAAGCAAGCCTCTGAAAACCAGGGTTTAGATGACAGGGAACTAAGGAAATTGATAACCCTGTGTCTAGGACCGATTATTTATGGGGGCTTGACACAAGAACAGAAAAAAGGAGGAGGTACCACAGCAGAACTCTGGACTGCGGTACGCGAGGTAGCAGGGATAAATAGTAAGGACCCTGTGATGGAATTAGCAAGTTTTAAACAGGCCACTGGGGAACTCCCCCGCGCCTATGCAGAACGCCTTTGGATAGTTTTCTGCAATGTCTTTGGAACACTGGAGCGTGACAACTTGGATGATACCCAAAAACCATTGTGGCTAAAGTCCATCATCTCGCACGCTTCTGACCATGGCCAAGAGGCCTGTAGAATGTTCGACCCTAATGAGGCCACTCACAATGAAGCTTGGGTCTTAAGACGAATGATTATGGCCTGGCAAAACGACAAAAATAAACCCCCGTCCCAGCAAAAAGGGAAGGTGCATGTGTTTCAGCAGAATCAAGGGAGGAATGGTCCTCCAACATGGAAGACTGAGGGACCACCGGGATACACAGGAGGGAACCAAGAGTACAGGGGAATTGGAGTACTGAAGGGAGCGTGCTTTAACTGTGGGAAACAGGGACATTGGTCCCGAGAATGTAGAGCCCCGAAAAGAAGGACTAGGACAGGAGCGGTAGGAGGCTTAGGACGAATGGCACCCTACCAGGAACAGCCAGGGCCAGAGCAGGGAGACCAATGACTGGGTCCGACCTCGGACATCGTATGTGGGATAGGATATGACAAACATGGACCACCTATAGTGTCAGGTGCCGTAGGAGGTCATGATACCACATTTTTATGGGACACAGGTGGATCCAGGACGTGCCTGGGAAACCAGCACCCTCTCTCACATAGCGATTTGACAGACGGGACAGTTTTACTAAGCGGTTTTACTGGACACGGGCAAATGGCCACATTTACTAAACCGCTAGACATCCAATTGGGTCATTTAAAATTTAAGCATGCCTGTTTATTGGTACCACAAATGCAGGGAGAAGAAGCGATACTCGGGATAGATTTCATGAGGAAATTTAATCTAACCTATGATCCCGCGAACAGACGTATTTGGAGATTGTATGAAATATGTAATGATGGTTTGATACCGACCGGTCAATGTGATGAATGGGTGTGTTGTATGAAAAATGTTTCCTTTAACTCCATATTAATGACAAGTGAACCAGGGTTGCAGAAGGTGCTAAGTCAGAATTTAAATGCCTTTGCCACTCACAAACATGAGTGTGGTAGGACCACCGGAGAGGTGCTAATTACAGGACCCGATCCCCCACCCCAGAAACAGTATAAAATCCCAGTAGAAGCTGAAAAGGATGTGGATAACATTATCCATAGCTTTCTGGAACAACGCATACTTAGACCTATCGCGTCTACCAATAACTCACCCATTTGGCCAGTCCAAAAGCCTGATAAATCATGGCGCATGACTATAGACTACCGAGTATTAAATAAAGTCACGCCTTCAGCAGCGCCCACGGTCGTCACCGCACCAGAGGCTGCCCTCAATTCTTCCCCAACCGCAAAATTCTTCACAGTATTGGATATTAGTAATGGATTTTGGTCCATACCGTTGGCCAAGGAATGTCAGGATAAATTTACATTCACTCATAAAGGACAACAATACACTTGGACATGTTTGCCCCAAGGTTTCCATAATAGCCCCTCGATATTCTTGAATATGATGGCAAATGGGTTAAAGGGATTTTCTCAACCCTCAGCCCTTGTTCAGTACGTAGATGATATCCTACTCCAAACAGACACCCTTGAGGAACACGAGATCCTGTTACAAGAACTATTAGTAACTCTGTACAGATTAGGGGTTAAAATAAACCCGAAAAAGGCACAGATTGGAAAACCAAAAGTGCAATATTTAGGGATGCAAGTAACCCAGGGGGCACGGGAGGTGACCGAAGATAGAAAGAAGTCTGCCGCCACCTTACCCACCCCCACAGACGTAAAATCCCTCAGGTCCTTTTTAGGGATTACGGGGTACTGCCGGGATCACAATGAGGACTACTCTGTGGTCGCCAAACCCTTGTATAATCTACTAAGAAAGGGGGTGCTATGGGAATGGACCCAAGAACATGCGAACTCGTTCGGTAAATTAAAATCAGCATTGATCCAAGCCCCTGCACTAGGAAACCCAGACATGTCTTCGAGCTTTTATCTGGAAACGGCCTGTAGTGAAGATGGTCTGTCAGCGGTATTGCTGCAGGAACACTCTGGAAAGCTCCAACCTGTTGGTTACGCGTCCAGAGTTCTGACCCCCGTAGAAACAGTGTTCTCACCCTGAGAGAAAAACTTACTCAGTGTATTTTGGGCCTTACATAAATTCTCCCCTACAGTCGGACTTAACCCTTTGATCATTCTCACCCCACATACTCCTATTAAAATGCTCCTGGATGGAAACTTTAACAACGAATAGCTAGATGGACGCTACTCCTACCAGGAAAGGATATCCATATTCGATATGAGCCAAAGCAAATTAGCCTAGCACAAAACATGTTATACCCTGGGGACCAACATGAGTGTAAAATGTTGTCATCAAGTGCCCTTTCAGACAAAATTAAGGGAGGGTGATAACGAAAAAAGAATTAAAACTCATGTTTACGTAGATGGTTCATCATCAATATGGGAAGGACAACAGTGTACAGGATTCGGAGTGGTAACTATGACCAAGGATGGGAAAAGGGTTCTTGAAACAACCCTAATTAAACTCGAAGGATCAAAAGGAGCACAAATAGCTGAACTAAGTGCCATAGCATATGTAGTATTGCAGCCAGAATCATTTCCCCCACTGGTGGAAATTCATTCAGACAGCAGTTACACCTGCAACAGCCCAACAGACTTTTGACCCATTTGGCAAACGAGAGGTTTTACGTCGGCAGACGGGAAACCATTAACAACGGGCCCACTTCGTAAAGTTATCTTTGACGCGGCCATGGCCAATCAGGGACAATATATAATGAAAAAGGTTAAAGCCCATGTAAAAACCACACCATTAGGAAATCAATTAGCAGATGAAGCAGCAAAACAAGGAGCCATTGATGGTTACCTATGGGACCCTCTGCAGGGAAAGGAAGGGACACTAACAGAAACCCTCTCGGCTGTCAAGGTATCCTCCAAGACAGTAATAGATCTAAGGGAGAGCCAAAGCTCTGACCCGGATCTGAGCAATATCCAATTAGGAAAGCCTTATCCCGAACCATATAGTCAACATAGAACCGGTTTAACTTTAAATCAAGGAGTGGTGCTAAAGAATGGAAAATATGTGGGACCGGAGGTGGATAGACCCGAAATAATTTACCAGTTCCATGATGTGGGAGGACACCAGGTGATAGATAGAACTACTACCAAGATTAGGGATGTACGTTGGTGGCCAGAAATACAATCAGATGTAGAGAAATACGTCAAGAACTGTTTGATTTGTGCTCAAAACAACCCTGTGAAATACAGGAATCAGGCTTTAATGGGACGCACTCGACAGGGCAAGGGCCCCTGGGCCCAACTTCAGATAGATTATATGGGGCCACTGCCCATCTGCCCAGGAGGAAAGAAGTACATATTGGTAATAGTAGATGTATTTTCTAAATGGATTGAGGCCTTCCCAACCAATAACAATTCAGCTGCCACTACCGCCAAAATCCTAATGGAAGAAGTGTTCTCCCGATGGGGACTACCCGAAAGCATCGACTCAGATCAAGGGACCCATTTTACTGGGCAGGTCATGAGATCGGTCATGCAGTTGGCTGGGGTAAACCAGGATTTTCACATTTCATACCATCCAGAGTCCAGTGGGATAGTAGAAAGAATGAACAGGACCCTAAAAACTATGATGAGGAAATTGGTCCAACAAAATCATACCTCCTGGCATAGGGTGCTCCCTTCTGCATTAATGGCCATCCGGAACACGGTGGTAGCATCCACCGGCTACTCACCACATGAGCTAATGACAGGAAGGATTCTGAAAGGTATCGAGGCATTTATAGGTATGGACCTAAGTGAAATCCAGAAGACATCCCTGTCATCTGAAAAATACATGACTGATTTGGTGAAGTATTTGGAAGCGGCAAAAATGACCGCAGCCGTAAAAATGGGAAAAAGGCATCAGAAAAGTAAAGCCTATTTTGACAGGAAAACCTACCCATGGGAAGTCAAGATAGGTGACCAGGTCATGGTTAAGGTCCAAAGGGAGGGAACATTCCTGAGCCCAAAATATGCAGGGCCCTTTAGAGTAATGGAAAAAGCTAGTCCGTATATAACATAATGGACGGACAAGGAAAGTACAAATGGCACCACATCAATCAGTTAAAAACTTTCGGGAAAGTGGATAGTTTTCACCAGTACCATGTACAACTGGATGCTTTAGATCCCCAGGGATTGGATGAAGGAAATGATGGTTCAGATGACAGTAACCAATCAGATAGGTCCGATCAGGACTCAACAGGTCTGGTGGACGGAGTAGGGAACCTGTTCCTAAATGACGAACGGGACCCAAATGAATCTCCTCCTAACTCACCAATAAGGGAGACAGCGAGAACCGGGTCACCAAATTTCATGGCCGCCACTCACCGACTCCTTGGTTGGGCACACCTACCTGGAATGGATCGCTCCTCAAAGACCCCTCGTTTACAAAGGGTGACTGATATACAAGAAATAATTCATAAACTGTACATAAGAGCAGCTAGTATCTTGATCATGTCTGTATGTGTTTAGAAATGAATGCCGGAAATAATTCCAGTCGAAACCTCAGACGACTTTTGCAACCGCTATCAAGAATGGAGTGAGGAGCTGTTCTGGACCCTTTTTCCATCTGGGACTTTTGATGTTCGGAACATTCTTTATCCTATGGATCATCCATCAAATACGAAAGAATAGGGGACACCAACAGAACAACGAAGAAGGTCAAGAGGAAATAGAGGCGGTTCGACAATGACGTGTTACATAATAATAACTTGTGTACTTATGATATGTGTAGAATTAAACAGGGTACTGGGTGAACAGAAGGTGATTCTCACCTCCGGGGGAAAAGACTATAATAGCGCGAATTGTATCACTGAGTTTAGTCACTGGAAGGCCCCTACCCACGGAAACCATGAGTGTAGCTGTGGTGGGATGGCTAGGACATGCCACCAGACTAGCTATGCGGGGAACCTGACTAGGGTGTGTGTGACTTGCAGCCATACTAACCAAGGTAAATGATCTATAGTCTGGCAGGCAAAGGCCGAGAAGGATGGAATATACACAGTATCGTCAGGAGCCAATCCACTAAGTAGACCAAATTGTACCATCGAGGGCAGAAAGGTATGTTGTCAGATGGATCCACAGGCAAAGAGTTCACACTTATTCGTGGGATGCAGTAGTAATAGGGCGGTGGGAAACCTGACTTCTAATGCAAGGGTCTCCCAGAGACCTAATCGCTCCTGCGAAAGTCAAGTGAAGATCATAGTTCATCAGCTCCCTTCCATCCCCACCCCAGGACCAACTACCACCCCTATGACCACTTCCCCATTACCACCTACTCTGGCTCCTCCGACAGAATGTCCCCAAGAAACGTTCGGACCAAAGGGAGGAGTTGTATTCAGAACCACTGGCGAGATTGTGTATTATAATGTACAGTATGCATTGGTACCCGTCGTTTTGAATATGTCAGATATCCAGCTGCCCGCCTGGTATCCTACTAACCTGCAAGAAATTCACCGAGACTTCATTAAGGGGTTGCTCCAACAGGAAATAGGCAATAATACTGGGGGGAACCGTACTCAGGAAGGAACAAGGGAGAGCAAGAAGGAATGAAGCTAGCGGAGGTTAAGAATATAGGGATAATACAGGAAGGAATATGGATGAGGTTTGATAATCTGTTACCATATGCTGTCGAACTAGATGGTACCCTGGTCGGTACCACCCTAAGTCAATGTCAACAAACTGACCAAACGGTAATATGCCCCGATAAGATTTATCCAACTAACGCGGCAAGATGTGGGTTCAATGGGATCAAAACCCTAAATTGTACGCTGGTAGTGGAATCTACCGCTGGAAGAATCATGAGAACCGGCTATCAGGGAAATAGAACTTACTGTTTTACCACAACCGAGGTCAGTTATCACTATGGGAACAGGGAATGTCCCATAGAAACCCCGACTTTCTGTCTGCACCCTTTAATACCTAAGAGATTGGGTAATGAAGAAATTATCGATATCGAGCGAAGAGAAACGGTTCAGATTAATGTGACTGACGGCCTGAAAGGAAACTTGGACAATTACTTTGGAAAATATGACGTCAGTATCCAATTAGAGAAGGAACATTTGATTAGGATCAAGCATCAGCTTGAACTGGTACATCAGACTTACATACGAGTGGAACAGAACACAAAGGAAATTGGCAAGGACATAAAGAGCATCAAGATAGACACATGGTGGGATGAAATATGGAATTGGGGTACAAATATCAATATACACCCATGGATTAGAATATTCTCACACATTACAGTTATTCTAATTACTGTAATATTCTTGTGTCTGTGAGTCACCTGGAGAAGTATGATGCGATTGGAAAAAAGATTGAAGGGGCGACTCGTGATGGATGGAAATGGGGCAAGTGATGAAGATGGAAGACCGGAAGCTACTAACTACAAAAGGTGATCAATATAATCTATGATTAAAATGATCAAAGGGAGGAGTCTAGAAATATGAACTGGTGAATTGTGTAAAATGGTTGCCTTTAGAAAATGGTCGCAGACTGCGAAAACTACAGCCACAGTGAGATCTCAAATAAACAAAACCTTGAAGCTGGGGGCCTAGGGCTGCTCAAATAACATAGTTAACAGGCCTGCAAGAGATGACAAGCTTGCAGGATGATCGAGTCTACAACAATAATTAACTCAAGATAAGGGTGACAATCTAGTCTAACGGCAAATCACATAATAAAGGGACCTCTGGAATTCCCTAAACGACCAAGGATACCGATTGGCTAAGGATGGACACATCTCCGACAAAATAGCCAAATCTGCAGACGGCACACCTTGACCATTCTGTTGTGATGATCACAGAAGCTGTGAGCTAACGGTCAAGAGGTCTCATGACTGATTAGAGCAACCTTGTGCAAACAGTCTTATCGGGGGGGGGGGGGGGAGGCACATAGGTAGTAAAATATCGATATAAAAGAATGGAGCCAAGAGCTGGTTTAGCAGCGAGAACCTGGGAATCACACTCGAGAAGGGAAAGCCACAAGTCCGGGACTTGTTGTAGGACATCAGCGCAAAGGCTGATCAACTTTCAAACGGGTAATATTGTTTTAAGCTAGCACACATGGGAAGTGAGCCCTGTGTCATTTTCCTTGTAAGTTATTCAAACAACTTGTTAACCAATAAAGTACTGAATGTATGCAACTTACTGAGTCCGACCGACATTTGACTCTCTGAACTAAGAACCATAATTGCCGAACTGTTGTTGAGCTGAATACTTATTACCAGCTCAATAGATACAGTGAATTCGGGACAACAGTTCCGGAGGTGGAAATAGCCGGTCTTAGTGATGGCACGGATATGTGGTCGGAAGCTCATCTCGGGGTCAAATATGACACCAAGGTTGCGAAGAGCCTCAGACAGATGCTGGAGAGAGGGATGGAGTCAGTGAGTAGGGGACGGAGTTTGTGACGGGGACCAAAAACAGTGGCTTCGGTCTTCCCAATATTTAGTTGGAGGAAATGTCTGCTCATCTAGAACTGGAGCAGTCTGACAAATTTGAGACAGAAATAGTGTCTTCCAGGACCTCAGGATGTCCCAAAGCACTTTACAGCCAATGAGGTACTTTTTGAAGTGTAGTCACTGTTGTAATGAAGGAAACACGGCAGCCAATCTGCGCACAGCAAGCTCCCACTAACAGCAATGTGATAATGACCAGATATTTTTTTGTGATGTTGGTTGAGGGATAAAATCTTCTTTGAAATAGTGGCCATGGGAGCTTTTACGTCCACCTGAGAGAGCAGACGGGGCCTCGGTTTAACGTTTCATCTGAAAGACGGCACCATTGCACTGGTGTGTCAGCCTAGATTATGGGCTCAAGTCTCTGGAGTGGGGTTTGGACTCACAACCTTCTGACTCAGAGGCGAGAGTGCAACTACTGAGCCACAGCTGACACTTGTTAGGAGTTAGATTCCTTCCTGGGAGCAGCAATATTCCTGACACTATGTAGCAACATTCCAAAAAGGAAAACTAGTCGGAGAGTAATGGAGCTACGAGCAGCAGGCAGGACTGAAAGTCCCGAAACCAAAACTAGCTCAGCTTGCAGTCATAGACCCTGCATTCTCCTATTCTTTATACAATAGAGCAAAGCCTAGGCAACATGTTGGGCCTTCTGGTAGGGTTCTCAACCCTCCTGGATTGTTGGGATTCTCTGGGAATTGAGGATTATCTCCGGGACGCTGCTGTGACCAACTTGGGAGAAAAATCATAGGGAAGTAGAGTTTGCACTTTGGGATTTTAACTTTCTTTTCCAGACTGCTTTGTCCCTGCATGTTCCATGAGGTCCTGCTCTGTCTTTCTTTACTTGAAATGAACGAGCGGGTGTCTGTCGGCCTTGGCCCATGCTTGCAGTCACGCTGCCCAGTCAAAGGGAAATCCACACTCTGTGGTTGACCAGGGCGGCAGGTGGGTACTCCAGCTCTGCGGGGTGCCCTCTGCTCCAGGTATGTCCAGCATACCAGGGGAAATAAACTGCATGTGCTGGTCTGCACTTAATGGAGAAAAACATCAGAGAACTTTTCACTGCAAGATCCAATCACGGGAGATGACGGGTTTCAGAAATGTTCAAGCTGAATCAATGCATCAAATTACTTCTATTGATAACCACCACAAATAACACGCTCTCAATCCAATTCATCAGGAATTTTAGGCTGTTTATGGACACAACCTAATGTATTTACAGGATTATCCAGTGGCAGCATTACTTTCATTAAAGCCAGAACCACTTAGAAAATGTTATTGTGGAACAAATTATTTTTGACAATTGCCTGTTTGTACACTGTTGCAGCTTGGTTTTGATACTATCAGCATAAATGATACACAATTAATATACAAACTTAAAATATGTATTTTAAAAAAACAGTATTTCAATCAGTAGTAGAATCCTGTCTGAAAATGCTACCGATGTTTGTTTGAAATAAGATAGCTATTTCATCGTGTTCATGATTACAACCTGACGGCACAAATCTGCATTGTTTTCCTCTTTTTTCTTCCCCACTCTTGACGACACTAGAGGAGATTCACCAGGATGTTACCTGGGCTGGAGCGCTTCAGCTATGAAGAGAGACTGGACAGGCTGGGGTTGTTTTCCTCAGAGCAGAGAAGGCTGAGGGGGGACCTGATTGAGGTGTACAAAATTATGAGGGGCATAGATAGGGTAGATAGAAAGGAACTTTTCCCCCAAGTAGAGGGGTCAATAACCAGGGGGCATAGTTTCAAGGTAAGGGGCAGGAGGTTTAGAGGGGATTTGAGGAAAAACTTTTTCACCCAGAGGGTGGTTGGAGTCTGGAACTCACTGCCTGAAAGGGTGGTAGAGGCAGGAACCCTCACAACATTCAAGAAGCATTTAGATGAGCACTTGAATCGCCATAGCATACAAGGCTACGGACCAAGTGCTGGAAAATGGGATTAGAGTAGACAGGGCTTGATGGCCGGCGTGGACACGATGGACTGAAGGGCCTCTTTCTGTGCTGTATAACTCTATAACTATGACTCTATGACACTAAGCCTTACTGGGTCTGTGGGTGCAAAGACACACAACTACAGGGAACCAACTTTTACTGACACCATCATGTGATCAATCGCTACATGATCAAAGCTCCTGGAATACATCCAGTAACCACACCTTCTGGCGAGCCCCAGCCAGCCTCCCCTCCTTCTCCTGGTGACTCACCTGGTGCCTTTAATACAGCCCAATGTTCCAAGGGGAGGGGAACAGATAGCAGCACCGGCTGAAGAGGGTTGGGGTCTCCTCAAGAGCTGTCCGTTGGCCCCGGTTAGGTTTTGGACTTCTCCCTGCACTTGCTTCTCACACAAACAGCCTGGCCATGGTTTGAGTAATCAGAGCAGGCTTGGAGTGGCCGGGCCGCGGTGTCAGGTCTGCTCAGGGTCAGCCCGCTGCCCGAGGGCGGACTGTCTTCTTCCAGCGTCCCTCGGCAAACAGTTCCGGCTACAGGTGACACGATCACACAAGCACTGAAGATTACAATGGCGTGCTGTTTATAGGATGTTTCCCACCTTTTAAAATTCAGGTCTATTCTCTTTCAAATGCTGCGTACTCCCAGAATTTTCCATTTCTTTCAGACAGTATCTGCTGACGCAACTTCCAACCACAGCGCGGAGAGCCTCCCCCTGTGTCACGAGTGGAAGACAAACTATAATTTACACTGGCGCTTTGTGTGCTCAGGAGCTGTGCAAGTGAAATATGCCGAATAAATTCAAACAGTTCATTACCAGGATGCTAGCACAACATCTGTACGAACAGTCTCCACTAACAATCTTAGAAGTGCACACTTCTGCACAGAATAAGAGGATGGGGGAATAATCTGAAGACAAAGATGAATATTTAATACAAAAGTGGTGTCTGCTTGTTCTGGGACTGTGGGTGACATCAGTACAGATACTTTTATTGGCAACATTCCAGATTAGCCAGAGAACATGAATAGTCATCTGTCTAGTTTATTGTGCGAATCCGTTAAGCGTTACTGCTGTCTTAACTACGCCATGTTCTTCGCAGCCTTCAACATGTCATCGATGACGACGAACAACTTGCTAAGGCCATCCCCACGCCTCCGCTACTCGACTTCAAACAGCCGCCTAACCTCAAACGGACCATCGTTCGCAGCAAATTACCCAGCTTTCAGGAGAACAGCGACCACGACACCACACAACCCTGCCACGGCAACCTCTGCAAGACATGCCAGAACATCAACACAGATACCATCATCACACGTGAGGACACCACCCACCAGGTACATGGTACATACTCATGTGACTCGGCCAACGTTGTCTACCTCATACGTTGCAGGAAAGGATGCCCCGGAGCATGGTACATCGACGAGACCATGCAGACACTGCGACAACGTATGAACGGACACCGCACAACAATCGCCAGGCAGGAGTGTTCCCTCCCAGTCGGGGAACACTTCAGCAGTCAAGGACATTCAGCCTCCGATCTTCGGGTTAGCGTTCTCCAAGGCGGCCTTCGAGACACACGACAACGCAAAATCATCGAGCAGAAACTGATAGCCAAGTTCCACACCCATGAGGATGGCCTCAACCGGGATCTTGGGTTCATGTCACACTACATGACGTAGAGTCATCCAGACTCGAGTCGTTGTTGGCTTGTTCTCTCTACACAGATGCGGCCGGACCTGCTGTGATTTCCAGCAAAAAAAGTAAAATGTTTTTTGTTTTCCATACAGACCCCAGCATCTGCCACATTTGACCCCTTGTGACCCCACCTCATTGTCTT
Organism: Squalus acanthias; assembly: GCA_030390025.1. Taxonomy (NCBI): domain Eukaryota; kingdom Metazoa; phylum Chordata; class Chondrichthyes; order Squaliformes; family Squalidae; genus Squalus; species Squalus acanthias. The sequence goes on from JASTWF010000673.1 coordinate 59,123, forward strand.
TGATGTAATGTTTTCCTGACTGACCTGTTTGGACACCATCCACACCTTTGATTGCCAGGATTATCTCTCTGCCGAGGTGTGATAAAGGGCAGTTAGAAAGATTAACTGTAATCATCTGGCAGTGTTCTCTGACTATATATGCTGTGCCTATATGTATCTCTTCACTTCACCTGACGAAGGAGCAGCGCTCCGAAAGCTTGTGATTTCAAATAAAGCTGTTGGACTATAACCTGGCGTTGTGCGACTTCTCACTTTTGTCCACCCCAGTCCAACACCGGCATCTCCGCATCATGTCTTAAAGATCAGCACTTCCTCTTCCCTGTTGACTCTTGCCCAATACTGCGCTGTCGCACACGGCCCGTGCAGGGCCTCTATATCTGAACAAGTCTGAAGAGGAAGTTTGGGTGCTGGAGTCAAAGTTCAGACAAAGGGCACATCTAGTTGAACCCGGGGTGCACCAAGGGAGCGGAATATCATCACCAAGAGAGAAAGGGGAGATGTTCGGATTTTTTTTTCATACACTGGGGACGATTTCCGCTGAATAATTTAGGCACTAAAGAGGTGGCCAAGGTAGGGTCTTAAACTGAAACGCTGGTTTAGCCCATGTTTATCACACGACGCCACCTTGGTAAAGAAGTTGAAGCTAGCGCTAGGAAGGCCGCCCAGAGGCTAGTTAAACAGCTGCCACTCATTGCGCTCATTAAAGAGGCTTTACGGTATTTTGGTGGCTGGCGCTACAACTAACGCCCTCTCCTAACAGCGACGAAATGTTTGGGAGTAAACATGGCGTTGATGTTGATTTCAAGAGCTACTTAAATGTATATCACCTTTAAATGTTCACTTGCTGCTGGAGCTGTGAAGAGGACCTCTAAAACACAACCGGAGATTTCCTGGGACATTTGTCAAGACTTCACCAACACTCTATCAACATTTATTCTGAAAATTCTCTGAGGACTTAACATAAAAAGAGTGAGTGCTGTGCTACTGCAACTTATTGGAGACCTTACAGGAGTCAGCAGGAGAAAGGGAGTGCTTGGTCATCGACATCTTGCTAGATTTCCCCCTTGGCCTGGATGAGGATTGGGAGGAGGACATGAGGCTAGACAGAGCAGCACCAGCTGTTGCAAGAGAGAAAATTGCGTCTAATCAGCACTTGAGTGTTAAATCTGCAGGAGTCTGTTTAGCACCTCCAGGAAAATTCTAATTATGGTAATCAGCAATTAGGTCCAAAATTGTGTGCTAAATCCGGACTTTCTAACAGGCTTGTCTCATTCGCACTGCACCCATTTAGCACCTGTTTTCACCCTTTGGACAAAATAGTCCCCAGTGCCTGTTATTAGGACGTGGAACAGTGGAGGAAGCAGAATCCATAATAACTTTAAAAAGTCAAGGAATAGTTTAGGAGGCTTTGGAGAAACTGCACCCATTTAACGCCTGTTTTCACCCTTTGGCCAAAATAGCCCCCTTGCAGCACTGTGAACAGATCTGGTCACCATATTATAAAAAGGATATAGAGGCACTGGAGAAGGTGCAAAAAAGATTTGCAAGGATGATACCAGGACTGAGAGGTTCTACCTATCAGGAAAGATTGAACAGGCTGGCTATCGTTACTCTAGAAAAGAGAAGGCTGAGGGGTGACCTGATAGAGGTTGTTAAGATTATGAAAGAGTTTGATAGGGTAGACGTAGAGAAGATGTTTCCACTTGCAGGGGAGACCAGAACTAGGGGTCATAAATAAAAAATAGTCACTAATAAATCCAATAGGGAATTCAGGAGAAACTTCTTTACCCAGAGAGTGGTGAGAATGTGGAACTCGCTACCACAGGGAGTGGTTGAGGTGAATAGCACAGATGCATTTAAGGGGAAGCTGGATAAACACATGAGGGAGAAACAGAAGGATATGCTGATAAGGTGAGATGAAGTAGGGTGGGAGGAGGTTCGTGTGGAGCATAAACACTGGCATGGACCAGGTGGGCCAATGGCCTGTTTCTGTGCTGTAAATATTATGTAATAATATGCAAGAAATTATATGTAACGGGAAAATGTGTAAAGTATATGTAATGTGTGAACTATACGTAACTGGAAAATATATAAAGTATACACAGCATACAAAGTATACGTAACATAAAATATACATAACGTATAATGTATGCATAATGATATGGGGCACAATAGCATAGTGGTTATGTTACTGGACTAATCCTGGACTGAGAATCCGGAGAGGTGAGTTCAAATCCCACCCTGGCAGCTGGGGAACTTTAATTCAGTTGATTAAATAAATCTGGAATAAAAAGCTAGTATCAGTAATGGTGACCTTGAAACGATCGGATTGTCGTAAAAACCCATCCTGTTCACTAAAGTCCTTTAGGGAAGGAAATCTGCCGTCCTTACCTGGTCTGGCCTATATGTGACTCCAGACCCACAGTTGACTCTTAACTGCCTTCTGAAATGGCCTAGCAAGCCATTCAGTTGTAACAAACTGCTCTAGAAAACAATAATAAGAATAAAACTGGACAGAAAACCCGTCATCAAACTTGGCACTGGATCCGGACACGACAAAGGCACACCCAGCCCAGTCAACCCTGCAAAGTCCTCTTCATTAACATCTGGGGACTTGTGCCAAAATTGGGAGAGCTGTCCCACAGACTAGTCAAGCAACAACCTGACACAGTCATACTCACAGAATCATACCTTTCAGCCAATGTCCCAGACTCCTCCATCACCATCCCTGGGTAAGTCCTTCCCACCAGCAGGACAGACCCACTAGAGGTGGCGTAACATGGACAAAAGAACTGAATTCCAGAGGTGAGGTGAGAGTGACTGCCCTTGACATCAAGGCAGCATTTGACCGAGTGTGGCATCAAGGAGCCCTAGTAAAACTGAAGTCAATGGGAATCGGGGGGAAAACACTCCACTGGCTGGAGTCATTCCTAGCACAAAGGAAGATGGTTGTGGTTGTTGGAGGTCAATCATCACAGCCCCAGGACATCGCTGCAGGAGTTCCTCAGGTCAGTGTCCTAGGCCCAACCATCTTCAGCTGCTTCATCAATGACCTTCCCTCTATCATAAGGTGAGAAGTGGAGATGTTCGCTGATGACTGCACAGTGTTCAGCGCCATTCACAACTCGTCAGATAATAAAGCAGTCCATGCCCGCATGCAACAAGACCTCAACAGCATTCAGGCTCGGGCTTATAAGTGGCAGGTAACATTCGGCCACAGAAGTGCCAGGCAATGACTATCTCCAACAAGCGAGAGTCTAACCACCTCCCCATGACATTCAACGGCATTACCATCGCCAAATCCCCCACCATCAACATCCTGGGGGTCACCATTGACTAGAAACTTAACTGGACCAGCCACATAAATACTGTGGCAACAAGAGCAGGTCAGAGGCTAGGTATTCTGCGGAGATTGTCTCACCTCCTGACTCCCCAAAGCCTTTCCACCATCTACAAGGCACAAGTAAGGAGTGTGATGGAATACTCTCCACTTGCCTGGATGAGTGCAGCTCCAGCAACACTCAAGAAGCTCGACACCATCCAGGACAAAGCAGCCCGCGTGATTGGCACCCCATCCAACACCTTAAACATTCACTCCCTCCACCACCGGCGTACCGTGGCTGCAGTGTGTACCCTTTCAAGATGCACTGCAGGGGGGGGTGGGAGTGGTGGTGAGGTGTGGGTGGTGGGGTGTGAGTGGTGGGGTGGTGGGGTGGAAGTGGTGGGGTATGTGGGGGTGGGAGTGGGGGGGTGGGGGGTATGGGGGGGTGGGAGTTGTGGGGGGGGTGGGGTATGGGGGGATGGGAGTGGTGGGGGGGTGGGGTATGGGGGGGTGGGGGTTATGGGGGGTGGGAGGGGAGTGGTGGGGGTGTGGTGGGGGTGGGGGGAGATGGGCTGGTGGGAGTGGTGGGGTATGGGGGGTGGGGTGTGGGAGATGGGGGGGTCGGAGGGGGTGGGGGGGGTGGGAGTTTTTTGAAAAGTGAGTCTGGGCAGTGCTACTTTTAGGAATGGCTGAAAATGCGACAGAGCGAGCATCATGTTTTCAGACAACACACTGGGGCTCTTGGTGCATAACATGGAGAGAAGGAGAGACATCCTGTATCCCAGGGGGCAGGAGACCCTCCAGAACGATGCTCAGGAGGCAGTGGGAAGATATAGCGGCAGAGGTCAATGCCAGGAATGTTGCTCCAAGAACCTGGATGTGGTGCAGGAAGAAGTTTAATGATCTGACATGAGTTGCAAAGGTCACTGAGTTCATCTTCAAATGGCATATCCTACTAACTTCACCACCAGCCTCATCCACTGCTCAATTCTCTGTAACCCCATCACTCACCTACCAACAATCTCTATCAATCAGTACTCTGCCCTTAAATTTGTAGGGCTAAAATTGCGGCTGTGTAGTGCCCGTTGCTTGGGCGCTACGGGTGCCAACTTGGCTCGAAAATGGAGTCCGACAAGCGCGCACACTTCTGGGGTGGGCCACGCTGGACGCACTTTGGTGAGGGCTTTAGTGTCGGCGCTGGGAACATGCACGTAAATATGCAGAGGAGGCAGATCGTGACAATTGGTGTGCAACGCTGATTTGATGCCAGCACTGCCATTTTCGACCTGAATGCTCTCTTAACCTCGCACAGCTGAACATGCGTTCAGCAGCGGGAAGGGCCCCACACCAACGCTATTTGAAGGGTTCAACACCTTCTTACCGTTTAGTTGCTGATTGATTTCTACTAGATGTTGCTGAGTTTGTAGAAGAGTTTGGTGCTTTCTAGACTTCTTTAAAGTGGCCTGAAGTCTACAAGGCATGATTAGGCCCATAGAGTCATAGAGTGATAGAGTCATAGAGTCATAGAGTGATAGAGTCATAGGGGTAAAAATTAGGTCGCGCCCCATTTGGGGCGCAAATATCGTCTGGACGCAAATATTAGCGCCTGGCGCTAATTATCGGCACTGACTGGAAACTTCACTTTTACCACCCCGGGAGGTGAGTAGAGCGCTAAATCAGGCGCTGCACACCTGTCTTAAGGCGCAAAGGCCAAGGAGTGAGGCGCTACCTCAGAGCGCTGGCGAAGCTCATGTAATGTCAGTCAGCAATGGAACACACACACAATGGCACGGGCCAGTTCTTAAAGGGGATGGTTAATCTTGCTTTCCATCCACATCCTGTTCATTGCAGCCTTGAATCTCGGCCTGGAGAGGCTTGCACATCAAATGTGCTGGAAAGAACAATGGAGAGTACCAGGCAAAGAGCTCAGAGTGCAGCTCCCACAGTCTCTGCTAAATCGATACAAGGAATGGCAAATCAAAATGAACCTGCAAAGTGCTGCTCAGTACCCAAAACTCCTTCACACAACGTTGAATCTCTCCAGAAGTCTCTCCCTCTCGCTCTCAGAATGCGTAGTTCAAAAATGCCACCAACAATAAAAGACAGGAAGAGGCACCCTTTAAATAGCGCCCCCCCCAGCCCCACAGCGATTGATAGCGTTCCAGTCTTCTGGTCGTTGGATGCGCCAGGTGGTAAGGCAGGAGGCGCCACTCAATTTCCGCTCCGGGGCGCCACAAGGGCATTGCACCATGGAATGACATCATAATCTGCGCGCGCAGGTGGTCGCATCGGTAAGTTTTAGCGCCGCCGCACAATGTCAAGTTAAGTTCCCGAGCGGCGCAAACATCGCTGCGCCCGGGCGTTAGTGGCTTTGCGCCCCATTAGCGCCCTCTTAAGGCGCTAACGGGAGGCGCAACCAACTGAATTTTTACCCCACAGAGTCATAGGGCTGGATTTTCAATGCCCCGTGGAGTCGGGTTTGGAGGCGTTTGGGGGGTTAAAGTAGCAGATTCGGGGGTCCCGACCCCATCCCGACTCCATCCCGCCTCCACGCAATTTTGACAAAATTGGTCGCGGGATTCCCAACTCCGTCTCGCCTCCAAGAGGCGGGAGAGGCCATTAAAGCCCTTAACAAGCCCTAAATTGGCTCTTTTCCGACGTGAAGTACGCCTGATGTGAAACACTCCAGTGAAACCTGGCGGGAGCACAAGTGGATAGCTGACTATCAGCTGCAGGTCCACTATTACTACGGAAATGTGATGAAGGTAGTAGCAGTATTAGGTCTGAAAGTCGCCTCTGATGCTGCTGCATTGAATGTCTTCAGAGACTGCCTCCTGGATGGAATCTATCTCTCTCTCTCTCTCTCTCTCAGCTGCTGCTCATTTTGCATCCAGGTCCACTCACAGCAAAAGCCAGGCAATCTCTTAGACCAGGCAGTCAGTCTCTGACCTGCAATGATGACATCATCAGAGGTGACTTTCCCACTGAAACCACTAATTGGTTCATGGGTTCCCACATGCTGGAACTCAATTGCCCAATTAAGTGGAAATTGCATCATTCATCCACATTAATCTGGAGTCGGGGGGGCAACACGAAATGCGGGTAACACGACCCCAAGCCAAAATCCAGCCCATAGAGTTATAGAGTCATAGGGGTAAAAATTCACTTGGTTGCGCCTCCCGTTAGCGCCTTAAGAGGGCGCTAATGGGGCGTTAAGCCGCTAACGCCCCGGCGCAGCGCTGTTTGCGCCGCTCGAGAACTTAACTTGAGATTGTGCGGCGGCGCTAAAACTTACCGCTGCGACCACCTGCGCACGCAGATTGAGACGTCATTCCATGGTGCAACGCCCTTGGGGCGCCCCGGAGCGGAAATTGAGTGGCGCCCCCTGCCTTACCGCCTGGCGCTTCCAACGACCGGAAGACTGGAACGTTATCAATCGGTGTGGGGCTGGGGGGGGCGCTATTTAAAGGGGGCCTCTTCCTGTCTTTTTCTGTGGTCGACATTTATGCACCACTCGTTCTGAGAGAGAGAGATTCGGAGTGAGAGAGAGAGAGACTTCTACATTGACTCAACGCTTTGTGAGGTAGTTTTGCCTAGTTCATCCTAACTTTGTTGCTACTTTAGTTGCTGTACCTCATTACTTTTCTGGCAAAGAGAATATGGGGGCTGCAATGATTGGGGGCGTCGTCCTGCTCCAGCTGAATCGGAGGATACTGAGACGCAGACAGAGAGTGGCAATGATGGCCAGACGGAGGAGGGCCATCAGGCGCATGTACAGGAGAGCTTACCCTCCCAGGGTATATCGTGAACAGCTCTCCTACATCCATATGTCCGAGGAGCTGTGTTTGCGAAGGCTGCGATTCAGCAAGGAGGTGGTCACTGAGCTCTGCCACCTGCTGCAGCCAGATCTGCAGCCTCAGCTGAGGTCCAGGACGTCTCTGTCGGTGGCAGTGAAGGTCACAGTGGCTTTGAACTTCTACGCCACTGGCTCATTCCAAGCTGCTGTTGGGGACCTCGCCAATATCTCCCAGTTTGCGGTGCATCGCTGCATCCGGCAGGTCACCAATGCCCTCTTCAGAAGGAGACGAGACTTCATCTCTTTCCCTATGACCCCAGACAAGCAGCGTGACCGTGCTCTGGGCTTTGCGAGGGTAGCGGGCTTCCCCATGGTGCAGGGCGCCATTGACTGCACGCATGTGGCTTTGCGTGCTCCGCGAGAGAATGCAGAGGAATTCAGGAACAGAAAGGGGTTCCATTCCTTGAATGTGCAGTTGGTCTGTGACCACAGACAGGTGATACTCGCTGTCAATGCCCACTATCCGGGCAGCTGCCACGATGCTTTCATCCTGCGCCAGACTACTGTGGCAGAAGTTTTCGAGGCACCGCATCAGCCAGTTGGTTGGCTTCTGGGGGACAAGGGGTACGCATTGAGCACCTGGCTGATGACACCGCTCCGTACGCCAAACACCCCTGCTGAGCTGCGGTACAATGAAAGCCATCAAGCAACCAGGAACATTATTGAGCGCACAATCGGCGTGCTGAAACAACGGTTCCGCTGTCTGGACCATTCCGGAGGAGCCCTGCAGTACTCGCCTGAGCAAGTTTCGAACTTCGTAGTCGTGTGCTGCATGTTGCACAACATGGCAATCCTCAGGACCCAGCCAATGCCACCAGGCCTTGTAGCACCACCAGAGGAGGAGGAGGAAGAGGAGGAACAGGACGAGGACGATGATCATCAGCAGCACCAAGGCAGGAGGGCGGCCCATAATGGTCAAACTGCAAGGGCCGTCCGTCAACGACTAATAGCAAGCCGCTTCTAGGGCCCCTGCCATTGCTACAAACACTAATCAACCCAGCACGCAACCCCTAAGCCGGCCAAGGCACCAATAATTCCAACCACCAGCCATGTATATTTTGAATACAGAAACTTATTTATTTTACAAACTCTGTGTGTGTCAATTCCTCATGACAAACTCATAGAAATAAACACAAAAAAACAGTCAATAACATAACTGGTTCTCACAACCTGGAGATAATGTCCAAAACACTAAACAAAAGTTGGACCATGAACCTCGGCCTTTAATAAAAAAATGACCAGCATTTTGGCACACCTCCTACTTTTTGCCCTTCGAGGGTGATCTCCTTCCCTTGCGCACTTCCCCCCTTCTAACCCTACTGCTCCTCCGTAATGGGACCTCAGTGGCTGCAGCAAGGCTGGTGGAAGGCTGCTGCTCGTCAGACCCTGACACTGCAGATGCCCCTGAAGGACGGCCTCGACCACTTCTGGGCCTGGAGGGCCCGGCTGCAGACTGCACCAACTCTGCATGGGCGGCAGCAGTCTGTCCTACAGGCGGTGGCAAGTGCAGTGGAGAAGTGACAGTGTTGGCAGCAGGAATGCTGTCATCGTGAGAGAGGCCAGCAACTCCCTGCTCGCCCGACACACTGGCACTCCCACGGGGCAGCACTTCAGCATCCGGAGCAATTTGCCGGAGAACAGATTGCTGGCCTGCTGCGGCGCGGTGACAGCCCCGGGGACATGTGCACAAACCATCGAGGTTGGCAGCAGTCTGTGCTCGCGTGGCCTCCATCTGAGTCTGTATGAGAGCAGTCAGAGGTGGGATCACGGCAGCCATTGACTGAATTGCAGCACTAAGCGTTAGTGTGGCATCCGCCTGTGCTACAGCGAAGTGCTCCACACTCCTTGCCAGTGACTCAATGCAATCGGGCACCCTTCCCACTGCACCCATGAGCTCAGTGTGCATGCCCACCGCCTGGGAGTTCATTTCTGCAATCAGCCGCTCCTCCTCTGCGTCCATTGCAGTAGGAGTGTCTGGCATACTCTCCCTCTGGGGAGAAGGCCCCCGTTCTTCCCTACCCCCCCCATGGCGTTGCTGCAGCCCGCTGGGTCCTGGAGCTTCACCATCATCAGCCCCTTCCCCCCTGCTCCCCTCCGGGGAAGGCGTGTTCCCAGTGTGGGCATGGGCTTCCTCGGGAGAGGGTGGCACTGATGCTCCGGCTTCCTCTTCCTCCTCAGCTGCAGCATCACTCCCAGTGGCAGCTTCAGGGCCCGTCTCCTCAGCTGGTGAATCACCATCTGAAAGCAGGGAGGTACAAGAGTGGCTTTAGCGTGAGGACAGGGTGGCAGTAAGGGAGGAATAAGTGCAGCGAGTTAGCAAGTTGGATTGAAAGTGTCAAAGGCTGGTATTGTGAGGGACAAGTGGAAGGACAGAGGACAAAAAGGTGATGACCTTACCATTGCTGTCCACAACGGGGTCGGCGTCTCCAGTGGCGACGGGACCGATCACCCGGCTTGCCACAATCCTGTGGACACGCTCCTCCAGATCGCTGAGGGGTTGCAGCTGAAGCCGCCCTCCACCCATCCGTTGCTGCTGTCTCCGATTATGAGCCAGCTTAGCCTGCAAGAAAAAGGACAGCATCTGAGTAAATATACAGCCATGGTCTTGCCTGATGTGCCTCCCATAGGTGAATAGCCCTTACTGTATGCAGCCATGGTCTTGCCTGATGTGCCTCCCATAGGTGAATAGCCCTTACTGTATGCAGCCATGGTCTTGCCTGATGTGCCTCCCATAGGTGAATAGCCCTTACTGTATGCAAAGTGTGGAATGTGTGTGTGTGTTTGATGAAAGGGCCATAGGTGTTGGATGAGTGTTGTGCATTGGGGTTTTAAGACCCTCTGGCCATAGAGTGAGGTTGAGATGGAGGGATGGAGAGGTATTGAGAAAAAGCCACTCACCCTGACGACCCGAGTGAGGTCGTTGAACTTTTTGCGGCATTGAACATGGGTCCTGGGCACCATGCTCCTGGAGGAGACGCTCTGAGCCACCTCCCTCCACACTCTTCTGAACTCGCGTGGCAAAGGCCTCCTGCCACTCTCCGGGAACAGCATGCATCGTCTGCGCTCCACTGCGTCAACCAGAGCATCCAAGGCCCGCTCGGTGAAGCGATGAGCGCGTTCTCTCACCCTCTCCATGCTTGGCAGCAAAATGGATTACAGGTCTCTCCAGGCTGAGATTCAAGGCTGCAATGAGCAGGGTGTGGCTGGGGAGCAAGTGGCCCCCCCCGCTTTAAGAAGTGTCCGGCGCCATTGTGTCTGTGTTCCCTCGCTAACTGGCAGCAGCTGCGCTGCGCTCGTGCGCTGAGTTAGCGCCTCACTCCTTGGCCTTTGCGCCTTAAGAGAGGTCTGCAGCGCCTACTTTAGCGCTCCACTCACCTCCCGGGGCGGTAAAAGTGAAGTTTCCTGTCAGTGCCGATAATTAGCGCCAGGCGCTAATATTTGCGTCCGGACGATATTTGCGCCCCAAATGGGGCGCGACCTAATTTCTACCCCATAGAGTTATAGAGTCATAGGGGTAAAAATTCACTTGGTTGCGCCACCCGTTAGCGCCTTAAGAGGGTGCTAATGGGGCGCAAAGCCGCTAACGCCCGGGCGCAGCGATGTTTGCGCCGCTCGAGAACTTAACTTGAGATTGTGCGGCGGCGCTAAAACTTACCGCTGCGACCACCTGCGCGCGCAGATTGTGACGTCATTCCATGGTGCAACGCCCTTGGGGCGCCCCGTAGCGGAAATTGAGTGGCGCCCCCTGCCTTACCGCCTGGCGCTTCCAACGACCAGAAGACTGGAATGCTATCAATCGCTGTGGGGCTGGGGGGGGCGCTATTTAAAGGGGGCCACTTCCTGTCTTTTATTGTTGGTGGCATTTTTGAACTACGCATTCTGAGAGAGAGAGGGAGAGACTTCTGGAGAGATTCAACGTTGTGTGAAGGAGTTTTGGGTACTGAGCAGCACTTTGCAGGTTCATTTTGATTTGCCAATCCTTGTATCGATTTAGCAGAGACTGTGGGAGCTGCACTCTGAGCTCTTTGCCTGGTACGCTCCATTGTTCTTTCCAGCACATTTGATGTGCAAGTCTCTCCAGGCCGAGATTCAAGGCAGCAATGAACAGGATGTGGATGGAAAGCAAGATTAACCATTCCCTTTAAGAACTGGCCCGTGCCATTGTGTGTGTGTTCCATTGCTGACTGACATTACATGAGCTTCGCCAGCGCTCCGAGTTAGCGCCTCACTGCTCGGCCTTTGCGCCTTAAGAGAGGTGTGCAGCGCCTGCTTTAGCGCTCCACTCACCTCCCGGGGCGGTAAAAGTGAAGTTTCCTGTCAGTGCCGATAATTAGCGCCAGGCGCTAATATTTGCGTCCGGACGATATTTGCGCCCCAAATGGGGCGCGACCTAATTTCTACCCCATAGAGTCATAGAGTTATAGAGTTATAGAGTCATAGAGTTATAGAGTTATAGGGGTAGAAATTAGGTCGCGCCCCATTTGGGGCGCAAATATCGTCTGGACGCAAATATTAGCGCCTGGCGCTAATTATCGGCACTGACGGGAAACTTCACTTTTACCGCCCCGGGAGGTGAGTGGAGCGCTAAAACAGGCGCTGCACACCTCTCTTAAGGCGCAAATGCCGAGCAGTGAGGCGCTAACTCGGAGCGCTGGCGAAGCTCATGTAATGTCAGTCAGCAATGGAACACACACACAATGGCACGGGCCAGTTCTTAAAGGGGATGGTTAATCTTGCTTTCCATCCACATCCTGTTCATTGCTGCCTTGAATCTCGGCCTGGAGAGACTTGCACATCAAATGTGCTGGAAAGAACAATGGAGAGCACCAGGGAAAGAGCTCAGAGTGCAGCTCCCACGGTCTCTGCTAAATCGATACAAGGAATGGCAAATCAAAATGAACCTGCAAAGTGCTGCTCAGTACCCAAAACTCCTTCACACAACGTTGAATCTCTGCAGAAGTCTCTCCCTCTCTCTCTCAGAATGCGTAGTTCAAAAATGCCACCAACAATAAAAGACAGGAAGAGGCCCCCTTTAAATAGCGCCCCCCCCCCAGCCCCACAGCGATTGATAGCGTTCCAGTCTTCTGGTCGTTGGAAGCGCCAGGCGGTAAGGCAGGGGGCGCCACTCAATTTCCGCTACGGGGCGCCCCAAGGGCGTTGCACCATGGAATGACGTCACAATCTGCGCGCGCAGGTGGTCGCAGCGGTAAGTTTTAGCGCTGCCGCACAATCTCAAGTTAAGTTCTCGAGCGGCACAAACATCGCTGCGCCCGTGCGTTAGCGGCTTTGCGCCCCATTAGCGCCCTCTTAAGGCGCTAACGGGTGGCGCAACCAAGTGAATTTTTACCCCATAGAGTCATAGGGGTAGAAATTAGGTCGCGCCCCATTTGGGGCGCAAATATCGTCCGGACGCAAATATTAGCGCCTGGCGCTAATTATCGGCACTGACGGGAAACTTCACTTTTACCGCCCCGGGAGGTGAGTGGAGCGCTAAAGCAGGCGCTGCACACCTCTCTTAAGGCGCAAAGGCCGAGCAGTGAGGCGCTAACTCGGAGCGCTGGCGAAGCTCATGTAATGTCAGTCAGCAATGGAACACACACACAATGGCACGGGCCAGTTCTTAAAGGGGATGGTTAATCTTGCTTTCCATCCACATCCTGTTCATTGCTGCCTTGAATCTCGGCCTGGAGAGACTTGCACATCAAATGTGCTGGAAAGAACAATGGAGAGCACCAGGCAAAGAGCTCAGAGTGCAGCTCCCACGGTCTCTGCTAAATCGATACAAGGAATGGCAAATCAAAATGAACCTGCAAAGTGCTGCTCAGTACCCAAAACTCCTTCACACAACGTTGAATCTCTCCAGAAGTCTCTCTCTCAGAATGCGTAGTTCAAAAATGCCACCAACAATAAAAGACAGGAAGAGGCCCCCTTTAAATAGCGCCCCCCCCAGCCCCACAGCGATTGATAGCGTTCCAGTCTTCCGGTCGTTGGAAGCGCCAGGCGGTAAGGCAGGGGGGCGCCACTCAATTTCCGCTACGGGGCGCCCCAAGGGCGTTGCACCATGGAATGACGTCACAATCTGCGCCAGGTGGTCGCAGCGGTAAGTTTTAGCGCCGCCGCACAATCTCAAGTTAAGTTCTCGAGCGGTGCAAACATCACTGCGCCCGGGCGTTAGCGGCTTTGCGCCCCATTAGCGCCCTCTTAAGGCGCTAACGGGTGGCGCAACCAAGTGAATTTCTACCCCATAGAGTCATAGAGTTATAGAATCATAGAGTTATAGAGTCATAGAGTCATAGAGTCATAGGGGTAAAAATTGAGTCGCGCCCCATTTGGGGCGCTAACCTCGCCGGGGCGCTACTTTTAGCACCCCGAAAAAATTAGCGGCCCCGCGCCGGAACTTCAGTGGTTGCGCCCCAAGAGGGAAGCGGGGCGCCACTGGAAGCACCCCGCATCCCTCTTGGGGCGCTGCGAGGGAATATCCTGGCGCTACGTGCCGCAGCGCCATGCGCTGCGGCACGTCGCGCCGCGGTATTGCAGGCCTTCCTGCCCTTCTTAAAGGGGAGGGACCCTGCGCAGCGCGAACCGGGGCCCAGCTGGGCCCCCAGGGATCGGGAGTGCCGGCAAAAGAGCCCGGCACTCAAGAGAAGTGCCGGGCTCTTGGAGCGCAGCCGGCACTTCACGGTGGGGGGGCTTCACGGGGGCCGGGGACAGCAACGGGGGCAGGTGCTGGCAGGCGGCCAGCAACAAAAATGGCCGCCTGCCACCTCCCCTTTAAATATCGCCGCCCCGGCCGCACGTACGCCTCCCTGAACCCGTCGGACATAGCGTCAGGCGGTAAATCAGGGGGCGCGACTGAAGTTCGCGGCTGGAGCGCGAGCGGGGTGCTGCGCACGGCGATGACGTCATCGCCAGCGGCGCAGCGCCACAGGGCGCTACCGGCTGGCGCCGCCGCTAACCTCCCGCTGAATTTTTCGGGAGGCGTGGGCGGCGCTGTGCCCGGGCGTTAGCTGCTTTACGCCCCATTAGCGCCCTCTTAAGGCGCTAACGGGAGGCGCAAGCAGCTGAATTTTTCCCCCATAGAGTCATAGAGTTATAGAGTCATAGAGTCATAGAGTCATAGAGTTATAGAGTTATAGAGTCATAGAGTCATAGAGTCATAGAGTTATAGAGTCATAGAGTCATAGGGGTAAAAATTCACTTGGTTGCGCCACCCGTTAGCGCCTTAAGAGGGCGCTAATGGGGCGCAAAGCCGCTAACGCCCGGGCGCAGCGATGTTTGCGCCGCTCGAGAACTTAACTTGAGATTGTGCGGCGGCGCTAAAACTTACCGCTGCGACCACCTGCGCGCGCAGATTGTGACGTCATTCCATGGTGCAACGCCCTTGGGGCGCCCCGTTGCGGAAATTGAGTGGCGCCCCCTGCCTTACCGCCTGGCGCTTCCAACGACCAGAAGACTGGAACGCTATCAATCGCTGTGGGGCTGGGGGGGGCGCTATTTAAAGGGGGCCTCTTCCTGTCTTTTATTGTTGGTGGCATTTTTGAACTACGCATTCTGAGAGAGAGAGGGAGAGACTTCTGGAGAGATTCAACGCTGTGTGAAGGAGTTTTGGGTACTGAGCAGCACTTTGCAGGTTCATTTTGATTTGCCATTCCTTGTATCGATTTAGCAGAGACCGTGGGAGCTGCACTCTGAGCTCTTTGCCTGGTGCTCTCCATCGTTCTTTCCAGCACATTTGATGTGCAAGTCTCTCCAGGCCGAGATTCAAGGCAGCAATGAACAGGATGTGGATGGAAAGCAAGATTAACCATCCACTTTAAGAACTGGCCCGTGCCATTGTGTGTGTGTTCCATTGCTGACTGACATTACATGAGCTTTGCCAGCGCTCCGAGTTAGCGCCTCACTGCTTGGCGTTTGCGCCTTAAGAGAGGTGTGCAGCGCCTGCTTTAGCGCTCCACTCACCTCCCGGGGCGGTAAAAGTGAAGTTTCCCGTCAGTGCCGATAATTAGCGCCAGGCGCTAATATTTGCGTCCGGACGATATTTGCGCCCCAAATGGGGCGCGACCTAATTTCTACCCCATAGAGTCATAGAGTTATAGAGTCATAGAGTCATAGAGTTATAGAGTCATAGAGTCATAGAGTCATAGAGTTATAGAGTCATAGAGTCATAGAGTTATAGAGTCATAGAGTCATAGAGTTATAGAGTCATAGAGTCATAGAGTTATAGAGTCATAGAGTTACACAGCACAGAAAGAGGCCCTTCGGCCCATCGTGTCCGCGCCGGCCATCAAGCCCTGTCTATTCTAATCCCATTTTCCAGCACTTGGTCCGTAGCATTGTATGCTATGGCGTTTCAAGTGCTCATCTCAATGCTTCTTGAATGTTGTGAGGGTTCCTGCCTCTACCACCCTTTCAGGCAGTGAGTTCCAGATTCCAACCACCCTCTGGGTGAAAAAGATTTTCCTCAAATCCCCTCTAAACCTCCTGCCCCTTACCTTGAAACTCTGCCCCTTGGTTACTGACACCTCTACTTGGGGGAAAAGTTGCTTTCTATCTACCCTATCTATGCCCCTCATAATTTTGTACACCTCAATCAAGTCCCCCCTCAGCCTTCTCTGCTCTGAGGAAAACAACCCCAGCCTGTCCAGTCTCTCTTCATAGCTGAAGCGCTCCAGCCCAGGTAACATCCTGGTGAATCTCCTCTGCACCCTCTCCAATGCAATCACATCCTTCCTATAGTGTGACGACCAGAACTGCACACAGTATTCCAGCTGTGGCCTAACTAGCGTTTTGTACAGCTCCATCATAACCTCCCTGCTCTTATATTCTATGCCTCGGCTAATGAAGGCAAGTATCCCATATGCCTTTTTAACCACCTTATCTACCTGTCCTGCTGCCTTCGGGGATCTATGTACATGCACACCAAGGTCCCTCTGATCCTCTGTCCTTCCTAGGGTCCTACCATTCATTGTGTATTCCCTTGCCTTGTTAGTCCTCCCAAAATGCATCACCTCACACTTTTCAGGGTTAATTTCCATTTGCCACTGTTCTGCCCATCTAACCAACCCATCTATATTGTCCTGTAGCCTGAGGCTTCCCTCCTCGCTATTTACCACCCCACCAATTTTCGTGTCATCTACGAACTTACTGATCATACCTCCTACATTCATATTTAAATCATTAATGTACACTACAAACAGCAAAGGACCCAGCACCGATCCCTGCGGTACACCACTGGACACAGGCTTCCAGTCACAAAAACAACCTTCGACCATCACCCTCTGCCTCCTGCCACTAAGCCAATTTTGGATCCAATGTGCCAAGGGTAATGACTTGCAAGGATCTGCTCAGACCAGTTGCTCCCAGACATGGGTGCAGTAGTTTGTATCCCCTTGGCGTGCAGCATGACAGTGAGAATAAGCAGAGACGACACAGAGCAGGACAAGCTGCTAGAAGAGGGAGGAGGGGGAGAAGGGCTCTCAGCAGGAGGCCACATCCACCCAGGGTGTTCAGGGACCAATTCTCCTACCTCAACCTCAGCGACGAACAGATGTGTCCATTTTACTCAGGAGGTGCTGACTGAAATCTTCCAGCTCTTGTAGGCAGACCTGCCGCCTCAGTCCAGGGCAAGAACCGAACTGCCAGTGGCTGTAAAGGTGACCGTGGCCTTCAACTTCTTCATGTCGGGCTCCTTCCAGGCTGGAGCATGTGACGTCTGTAACATCTCCCAGTTCACTGTCCGCTCCTGTATAAGGGAGGTCTCTGAGGCTCTGTGTGCAAGGAGAGCTGAATAATTTCATTCTCTCTTCCCAGAGAGAAGCAGGCAGAGCGAGCCCACAGCTTCCCCATGGTGCAGTGCGCCACTGACTGCACACACATCATTGACCTTGACAACTCATGTGAGGTCAGTAAACTTCTTCCTGCACTGCATCCAGGTCCTCGGGGCTACCCTGCTTGAATTGACAGCGATTGCTATCTGCTCCCGTTCCCTTCTCATCGTCAGTCTGGAGGGCCTCCTGGCCCCATGTGGATACAGGACATCTCGCCTCCCATCCACCTCCTGCATCAGGGCCTCGAGTGCTGCATCAGAAAATCTGGGCGCCCTCTCTATGCCATGTTGTGCCATCTTCACTCTTCCTGTAGATCACACACTGCTCTACAACGACTTCCAGTACCTGCTGCAGCCAGAATGCACCTCCCCTTTAAGACGTGCAGGCTGGCTATAAGAAGTGCAAGCTAGCTTTAATTGGTGCTAGCCTCACACGAAGTTGGGTCCCTTGCTGAGGTTTGCAGCCACTCAGCAGCACCTTTAGTGCTGGGCTACATCCCACTATCATTTAAATTAGCAGGCAGTGCCAAGTTTGCCTGCATTACTTTGAACAAGCACGGGTTAATCGAGCATCGCAATTCGCGCCCGTTTCCGGGGGCCATCCAATTTTTAGACCATATGCTTTAAATCATCCTCACACTTTGCGCAGAGCTTGGAGCCCATCCTTTCCAACATGGAACGGGTGGTCACCTCCATCAGCCCACCATGATGCAACGTCCGATGGCCAATGTCGCAGTTGCATTGCAGCACAAACAGCTTCCACCAAAGGTCTGAGTGCTACAGTGGAAGCTCAGACTACTGCCATCGTGGCTTTGGATACCAGTGTTCAAAGAGGCTTCCAGGGCATCACAACAGTTCATCAATCTGTTCTCCGACAGATCAGTAGGATTGCTGAGGCACCGCCCCGGGAGAGTGGCAGTGGCTCTGTGGAGCACTAACCTGCTGTCCTCTCTCAGGATGACAACGTCCCTGCTTCGACCCCTGCCACTCCACCAGTGCCCTTGCTGTTGCCTGTCAGCCAGCCCAGACTGCTGCAGCCCAGGCCGAGATGGTGCAGTCTGAAGCCGGGCCCTCTAGGCCCAGAGCTGCTCGAGATCGTCCTGCAAGGCTGTCTGCAGTCTCCCCCACTGAGTATCAGCAGCCTTCCATCAGCCATGCTGCAGCCACTGGGGAAGCACCTCATAGGAACACTTCTTCTTCTTTCGTATGGTAGTAGCAAAGCAAATCAAATGTCAATATCTAAGTCAGATATCCAGGCCAAAGCTTCCGGTGTAACAGCGTGGATATCTTGTCCTCTGAGGATAGTGCTCAATGACGTGCTCCAGGGTCTGATTAGGAGCTCCACAGTCGCATGATGGGGATGCTTTAATCTTCCATCTATGGAGAAGGTGGCAGCATTGACCATGACCAGTTCTGAGGCGGTTGATGGTTGTCCACTGTTTGCGAGGAAGGTTTATCCTTCAGGTTGTACTGTGGTGTCCTCTATAAGGAATCCATTCCGTATGTTGCAGTTCTTCCAAGCATTTTGCCATCAGTCATCAAGGCTGGGGGGAGATCGCTGAAGGGCTTCGGCGACGGTCCAAAATGGCCTTCTAAGGAGCACTAGGACAGGCAAAGGCACATGGAAGACAGGCACTAAGGGAATGCCCAAGGCTGATAATTTAATTTTGTATGCATTATGTCATGATTGAATTCATAAAATTGGATTGGAATTTGCATTTTCTAGTGGTTCTTATTTTTGCATTTTTGGAAAGAGGACAATATGATGGTCAGTGATAGAGGAAAGGTAAGGAGTGTGGGACTGTTGGTGAATGGGGAGGTGTGGTTGAAGTTACTGGTATCGCTCATTAATTATTTCATCATGTCGAGCCCAGGCAGAAAGGTGCTGTCTACATTGTAGCCTCCCTTCCTCTTTCTTTTCCTCCAATTCCTCATGCTCTTGCTCCTCAGCTTCTCGCCTGATAGGTGGAATCAAGTGCTGTTCCCTCATAATGGCCAGGCAGCGTACCACCACAAATCTTGATACCTTATCAGCTGAGTATGGCAGGGCTCCTCCAGAGCAGTCCAGGCAGCGGAAATATTGCTTGAGGACGCTCTATAACATCCCTTGTGGCAGCATGGCTCTCATTGTAGGCGTGTTATACTGGTGTGTCCGGGTTCCGGACCAAAGTCACAAGCCATGTCATGAGTGGATAAACTTTGTCGCTCAATATCCAGCCATTGACTTGCCATGGTGGTTCAAATACAGGTGGTGCAGAGGTCTGCCACAGAATGAAGGAATCATGACTACTGTCAGGATAACGGGCATTGACCTGCACGATGCGTTGCCTGTGGTCACCCACCAGCTGCACATTGAGGGAGTGGAATCCCTTTCGGTTCATAAAAATGGCAGAGTTCACATGAGGCGCACACAAGTCAGTGGCACCCTGCACCATGGGGAAGCCTGCAATCCTTACAAACCCTCATGCTCGGCCCACCTGCTTGTCTCTGGCAAGAGGGAATGAGATGAAGCTGTTTCTCTGTGTATAGAGAACCTCAGTGACCTCACTTATGCAGCAGTGTACTGCAAACTGTGAGATGTTGCTTCTATCTCCAGCCACAGGCAATGCGGTCCTTGCCCTGCTTTGAGTTTGAAGTTATGGCTGCAGCAGTTGGCAGATTTCAGTCACGACCTCTTTGGTGAAGTGCAGACATCTCAAGCATTGGTCATTGCTGAAGTTCAGGTAGGAGCCTTGCTCCCTGAACACAATCTGTGGATATGGCCTCCAGCTGAGAGCCCTTCTCCCCCGCCTCCTCCTCCCTCTTCTAGCAGCTTGTCCTGCTCTGCGTGGCCTCTTCATTCTCCCAGTCATGCTTAATTCCCAGAGGAAGGCCTACCAGGCCACCATATCTGGAAGCAACTGGTTTCAACACAAGCTTTTAAATCAACAAAAAAGTACTTCGGCACCAGCCAGACCACACCCTGTAGACTACTGAAACTTTAGCCAAGTATAGGAGAGCTCCAAAATGCATGAAATTGTACCAACAGCCAGAAGAAATAATCCAGCAACTAACTTGTAAGTAGTTCATGATGCCTTTAAATAGCGTTGGTGAGGGGTTCTTTCATTCTGTTAAACGTCGTGTTCAGCTCTGCGGGGTTAAGATAGGGCGTTGGTTGGAGTGTGCTGTTTGAAAATGGTAGTGCTGGCATCAAATCTGCATTGCACGCTGATTCACATCGTAATCTGCCTGCTCTTCATGCTGCCGGCAATCATAGGGTGTTGAACAAGAACATCCCTGCTTGTGCCCCTACAGTAGCAGCCGTAGTAGATCTGATTGGTAACATCCCTGGGCACGCCATGGTATTTACGGTCCTAGACATATCCAGTGGGTTTTGGTCCATCCCGTTGCACCTCGAGGATCAGTACAAATTTGCCTTCACCTTTAAAGGACAACAGTATACATGGACTTGTCTTCCCCAGGGATTCCATAACAGCCCCTCTATTTTTCATCAGTGCATGGAAGCATGCATAAAGGAGTTCAGTCACCCAGATCGACTGATACAATATGTAGACCATTTACTGTTGTTTTCCGAAAGTGAAGGAGAACATGAGAAACTGTTGGAGGAGTTGTTGGGATTGCTTAAAACAGCCGGATTTAAGGTTAATCCCAAGAAGGCACAGATAGGGGAAGAGGAGGTTCAGTTTCTGGGACTCTATTCGACCAGGGGAACGTGCGATAGATGAGGCTAAGCGTAAGGCAATGCAGGAGTTACCCC
Organism: Squalus acanthias; assembly: GCA_030390025.1. NCBI lineage: Eukaryota > Metazoa > Chordata > Chondrichthyes > Squaliformes > Squalidae > Squalus > Squalus acanthias. The sequence continues at coordinate 79,884 of JASTWF010000673.1, forward strand.
GACCAAGCTCGGTAACTGCTCTCCGATCGTTTTAGGGTCTGACAGGTTACTGTAGGCAATTCATTGAGAACTACGCAGCTACAGTGGGCCCCTTACTGAGATTATTGAAAAAGAGTGTAGAATGGGAGTGGGACGGGGAATGTGAGGAAGCCTTTGTCCAGTTAAAACGAGACCTACAGATAGCTCCGGCTTTGGGAGCTGTCGATCCTGGGAAAAGCTTTTATTTGGAAGTGGCAGCTACAGATGCCGGTCTGAGTGCCGTCCTTATGCAGGAAGTGCACCGTCACATAAGACCAGTGGCCTATGCCTCCAGAGTCCTGGCGGAAGTGGAAAGAGGCTATTCCACTTGCGAGCGACATCTGCTTGCTACCTTTTGGGCAGTAAAACATTTTGCGGTGTTCACAGGAACCCAACCCGTCACTCTATTAACCCATCACACCCCAACTCGTTTACTCTTAGACAGGAAAATTAAAGAGGGAACAGTGTCTAGTGTGCAAATAGCTAGATGGACATTACTGTTAGAAGGCATGAATCTTAAGGTCGGAGCCATTGGAGACCCTAAATTAGTCTTCAACCTTAATTACAAGGGAGAATCTCATACTTGTAAAGTTGTGGGAGTGTGGGAAATGAAAGGGAGTTTTAAATCAGGGATACTCCCTGAAGGGCGAGACATCTATGTGGATGGCTCGAGCTTCGTGGAAAAGGGAGAAAGGAAAACAGGATGTGGAATTTACGATCCGGATCGGAACGTGGAAGTGGCCCTGTTACTCCCCAATATTCTTAGTACTCAGCAGGCAGGATTAGCCGCAGTCACCTCATGGTCACACACCCCACCGAATTTCCCCCTCCTTACACCATCTGCTCCGACTCAATGTTTACATGCAACTCATGTACAGAATATTTAGCCATTTGGGCCAGACGAGGGTTTAAGTCAGCGGATGGAAAGCCTTTGATCACAAGCTTCATCAACTCTTGAACACCAACGCCCCTCCGGAACCTTCTTCCCCTTCACTTTCCTCTGACCCCTCTTCTCCCAATCTCACCCCCTGCCGCGTTTTCACTATCCCTTTTGACCTTCCCCTTTCTGACCCCGAACGATCAGTCCTCAGAAAAGGCCTGAGCTTCATCCCCTTACGCCCCCACCTCAATGAATTTTGAGCTCGGCACAATGCTGAGCTCTTTTTCCGCCGCCTTCGCCTCCGTGCCCACTTCTCTGGCCAGGAGTCTTTCCCCCCACACAGCTGACCCTTTCTCCCGTTTTCAGAATTCCCGTTCTACCTGGACCCCTCCCTCTGGCCTCTTACCCTCTCTAGATCTTTTCATTGCTAACTGCCGGTGTGACATCGGCCGTCTCAATTTCTCTGCTCCCCTCTCTCACTCCAACCTACCTCCCTCTGAACTTGCAGCACTCTATTCCCTCAGATCCAACCCCGACATTGTCATTAAACCTGCTGACAAGGGTGGTGCTGTTGTTGTTTGGCGAACCGACCTCTACCTAGCGGAAGCTGAACGCCAACTCTCCAATACCTCCTCCTACCTCCACCTGGACCATGACCCCACTACCAAACATCAAGCCACCGTTTCCAAGACTGTCACTGACCTCATCTCCTCTGGAGATCTTCCCCCCACAGCCACCAACCTCATAGTTCCCCAACCCCGCACAGCCCGCTTCTACCTCCTTCCCAAGATCCACAAACAGGACTGCCCTGGTAGACCCATCGTTTCAGCCTGTTCTTACCCCACGGAACTTATCTCTTCCTATCTCGACTCTATTTTTTCTCCCCTTGTCCAGTCTCTTCCCACCTACATCCGCGACTCTTCCGATGCCCTCCGCCACTTTAACAGTTTCCAGTTTCCCGGCCTCAACCGCCTCCTTTTCACTATGGACAACACGGTGGCATAGTGGTTAGCACTGTTGCCTCACAGCGCCAGGGACCCGGGTTCGAATCCGGCCTCGGGTGACTGTCTGTGTGGAGTTTGCACATTCTCCCCGTGTCTGCGTGGGTTTCCTCCGGGTGCTCCGGTTTCCTCCCACAGTCCAAAGATGTGCGGGTTAGGTTGATTTGGCTATGATAAATTGACCCTTAGTGTTAGGGGGGATTAAATAAGTGGGGTTACGGGGATAGGGTGGGATATGTGTCGGTGCAGGCTCGATGGGCCGAAATGGCCTCTATCTGCACTGTGGGGATTCTGTGATTCTGTGATTCTGTGACATACAATCCCTCTACACCTCCATCCCCCACCAGGATGACCTGAGGGCGCTCTGCTTCTTCCTTGAACAGAGGCTCAACCAGTCCCCATCCACCGCCACCCTCCTCTGCCTGGCTGAACTTGTTCTCACATTGAACAACTTCTCCTTTGACTCCACCCATTTCCTCCAAATCAAAGGTGTTGCTATGGGTACCCGCATGGGTCCTAGCTATGCCTGCCTTTTCGTGGGATATGTGGAACACTCTTTGTTCCAGTCCTACTCGGGTCCCCTCCCTCACCTCTTTTTCCGGTACATTGATGACTGTATCAGTGCCGTCTCCTGCTCTCGCCCTGAACTAGAACATTTTATTCACTATGCTTCCAATTTCCACCCTTCCCTCACCTTCACATGGTCCATCTCCGACTCTTCCCTTCCCTTCCTCGACCTCTCCATCTCCATCTCTGGGGATAGGTTATTGACTAACATTCACTACAAGCCCACTGACTCCCACAGCTACTTGGACTACACTTCCTCCCACCCCGCCTCCTGTAAGGACTCTATTCCATTCTCCCAGTTTCTCCGTCACCGCCGCATCTGCTCTGACGATGCCACCTTCCATACTAGTGCTTCCGACATGTCTTCCTTTTTCCTCAACCGAGGATTCCCCTCTACAGTGGTTGACACGGCCCTCGACCGTGTCCGTTCTATCTCCCGCACTTCAGCCCTCACCCCTGCCCCTCCCTCCCAGAACCACGATAGAGTTCCCCTTGTCCTCACCTTTCACCCCACCAGCCTCCAGATTCAACGGATCATCCTCCGCCATTTCCGCCACCTCCAGCGTGATCCCACCACCAAACGCATCTTCCCCTCACCTCCCCTTTCAGCATTCTGCAGGGACCGCTCCCTCCGCGACACCCTAGTCCACTCCTCTATCACCCCCAACACCCCTTCCCCTTCGCCCAGCACCTTCCCGTGCAAGCGCAGGAGATGCAATACCTGCCCTTATACCTCCCCTCTTCCCACTGTCCAGGGCCCCAAACACCCCTTCCAGGTGAAACAGCGATTTACTTGTACTTCCTGCAATTTAGTATACTGTATTCGCTGCTCACGATGCGGTCTCCTCTACACTGGGGAGACCAAATGCAGATTGGGCGACCGCTTTGCAGAACACCTCCATTCAGTCCGTAAGGGGGACCCCGAACTCCCGGTGGCCTGTCACTTTAATTCTCCGCTCCACTCCCACTCTGACCTCACCGTCTTCGGCCTATTACACTGTTCCACGGAAGCTCAACGTAAGCTCGAGAAACAGCACCTCATCTTTCGTTTCGGCACGCTACAGCCCTCTGGACTCAACATCGAGTTCAACAATTTTAGATCATAACCTCGGCCCCTATCACATTTATATTTTACTTTTTCATCCACCCTTTTGTTTGCACCCCCCCCTTTTTTTTCCTCCCAGAAGCTGGCAGCTGTCCTTCATTCTGCCAGTGGATTTCACACTTCATTTAGCCTCAACCTGTTACATCAACACCTCCTCTTGCCTTGATTATCTCTTAATGTCTCTCAATGTCTCTTAATCTCTCCTTTTGTTCTGTCATCCCCTTCCCCTTTTCCCAGCTTTATGCTTGCTTTAAATCTATTTCATTTCCTGCTTTTTTCCAGTTCTGATGAAAGATCTTCGACCTGAAACGTTAACTCTGTTTCTATCTCCACGGATGCTGCCTGGCCTGCTGAGTTTTTCCAGCGTTTTCTGTTGTTATTTCGGATTTCCAGCATCCGCAGTATTTTGCTATCCTATTAAAACCAGACTTTTATTGTGGCCACGGTGAAATTCTGGTTGGTGTAAATTGTGTGCTAGCTTCTAGGTCCGGAAATGAGGCAATCACATCGACAATTGGTATTTTTAAGATTTCTGACCAATTTCAACTATGTGTGACCAGGGGAAAAGAAAGGGAATGCTATTACTGTGTATGGAGTTATTTCACAGAATGTTTGTAGTGGTGTTACTGGTGATGTCTGATGTTTTAACTTGCTGTGTGTATTGTAAAGATATTGGACATTATTAAATTTAAGTTTATGTTTTCGATGAAGCCGCGCGAAATGACGCGTGTATAATGTGTGGATCCTGGTTGGTGGAGCAAGCCAGGGAAAACCTACAGCGAATTGCTGAGGGGAGGCTCCCCTCGTGGGTGACTGATCAACATTTAAGGGCTATGTCCACCTACCAACTGAATTTGACTATGTGGCGAGTCAGAAAATCGGTGCAAGTATACCCGGTGAAACAGTACTGCAACTGGCTGAAGCACCATACACCGGGAATACCAGTATGGTAAACTGATCTGTCCTATTGCGATGGGAACATTTTGTTTTACTCCAGTCCGACCTGTATGGATTGGTGCGCGGGAGTTATTAAATGTATATTCACATGACCAACTGACTATTAATAGAACAGATGAGCTAAAAGAGCGGTTGCACCAATATGTTGCTGGATTTGGATACAACATACCACCCCTGCCTGAGTACCTGATAGGGTTCATGAAGCATATTAATCAGTCTCAAAAACATTATTACGTTTTGACCCAGAAGAATCACGAGATAAGGACGGAAATACTTAAAGTCGGGTACAATTCGTCTTGAAGGAATATCGGCATAAATATAGAGGTTCATCCTTGGATAAGGATTATATGTAGTCATCATTCAGTTGATAATTGTGTTATGCCTGTTAACGCTAACATGTCGTGTCAAGAGACGGCGCAAGCAACAAGAAATAGTCAAGTTACTGCAGAAAACGCAGGATGATTTTGTGTAAGTAACTGTAACGCAAAAAAATTCCGGTGACAGTTACTTGAGGGGGTACTGTAGAAAGTATATACAGACCCTTAATTTTAATATTTCTTGAAATGCTTTGCCAGGCAAAAAGGTTTTACAAAGTGAAATAAAATTGATAAATAAATAAAAAAATAAAACAGAGGCAGCTGTTACAAGGGGGCATAACTATAAGTTGCATGGGGGGAGATATAGAAGGGATGTCTGAGGTAGATTCTTTACTCAGAGAGTGGTTGGGGTGTGGAATGGACTGCCTGCTGTGATAGTGGAGTCGGACACTTTAGGAACTTTCAAGCGGTTATTGGATAAGCACATGGAGCACACCAGAGTGATAGGGAGTGTGATAGCTTGATCTTGGTCTCGGACAATGCTCGGCACAACATCGAGGGCCGAAGGGCCTGTACTGTGCTGTACTGTTCTATGTTCTATGTTCTATGTTCTATGTTCTATGTAACAAGCAGTCTTTCACTGATAAGGCAGGAAACACGGTTGTGACTGCAGGGGGTAGTGATAGTCAACAGAGATAAACAAACCCCCTGAGTATTGTAGACATGGTGGGCTGGATTTTGTCTTGGGGTCGGGTTGGGGTCGTGTTAGCCACATTTCGTGTTGCCCCCCCCCGACTCCAGATTAATGTGGATGAATGATGCAATTTTCACTTAATTGGGCAATTGGGTTCCAGCATGTGGGAACCCATGAACCAATTAGTGGTTTCAGTCTGAAAGTCGCCTCTGATGATGTCATCATTGCAGGTCAGAGACTGCCTGCCTGGTCTCAGAGATTGCCTGGCTTTTGGTGTGAGTGGACCTGGATGCAAAATGAGCAGGGGAGAGAGAGAGAGAGAGAAATAAATATTTTTTTTCCATCCAGGTCCTCTCACAGCAAGGCCAGGCAGTCTCTGAAGACAATGCAGCAGCATCAGAGGCGACTTTCAGACCTAATACTACTACTACCTTCATCACATCTCCGTTGTAATAGTGGACCTGCAGCTAATACTCAGCTATCCACTTGTGCTCCCACCAGGTTTCACTGGCGTGTTTCACATCAGGCGTACTTCACGTCGGAAAAGGTTTAAACTAGCTAAAATGTTTCAAAATGGCATTACAGCCAATTTCGGCCTTGTTAAAGGCTTTAATGGCCTCTCCCGCCTCTTGGAGGTGGGACGGAGTCAGGAACTCCGTGACTGATTTTGTCAAAATTGCGTGGAGGCGGGATGGGGTCGGGACCCCCGACCCCGCAACTTTAACCCCCCCACACGCCTCCAAACCCGACTCCACGGGTCATTCAAAATCCAGCCCAGTGTGTGAGGTGACCTTTCTGAGGTGAGAAATCAAACCTTTGAAGTTTTGAAATGCAGAATACGGCGTAACTCATGAACCGAACCAAGTGGTTTTCTGCCACCTTTGTAAACTTTAGGAGTGAATGAAGAATTTTGGGCTGTGATAAGGATAAGCCTCACAGGATGAGTTAATGTAAACGTTTGACAGCTCAAACAGCTCAGACCAACATTAAAGGAACATTTCACTATCCTGAATGAATGATTTAATACAAAAGACAGGGAATGCTGTATAAAACACGGTGGCTAAAGAATATCAGCACTGCAGTCAGGAGAAGGTGGTTTGGCCAGTCATCTCGCCTAGGAGGATCAGGCTGCAGTCGGAGGAAGGAGGGGCCTGGCCAGTCTTTTCGCTTACGAGGACCTACAATCAACACTGGACCGATCATCGGCGGGTGGTTGTATGTCTGATTTCCTGTAATATTATTGGTGAACTGCTCGAATAGTGGTTGGGGTTTTGAATCTGTCTTAGGAACAATAAAAGGTTAAAGACAGAACCCGTGTGTCTGGTGTAATTTCTCATAAGTCTCAAGTCCGAACTCTATAAACTGTTGTTCGGGGCGAGGGGTAATTCCGCATGTCTTACACATAGTACACAGGCCAATTTAGCCCCCATAAAGTATATGTAATATATAAAATATATGTAATATATAAAGTATAAATAACATATAAAGTATCCATAATGTCTAAAATATATGTAACATATAAACTATACATAACATATAAAGTATACGTAACTGGAACACGAATAAACTATGCATAACATATAAATTCCACGTATTATATCAAGTGTCGGTAATAGGAACACTAAGTGAAGAATTTGCACTTATTCCGAGTTTGTATTTAAATTGTGAATTTTATGTCCTCATGATGTCTCAAAGTGCTTCACAGTCAACAAATGACTTTAGAGGTTCGTCAAGAGTGTGAGCACTGAGGGGGAGCAGTCCACCCAAAGGGATTGTTTCTCCAATGCGGGTTCTCTATCGGGCAGGCGATCTGCCAGATTACAGCCCGGGGTGGTAAAAGACAGAAATCTGACCCGGTGTATTTCTATGCAATGTAAGATAACGTGGCAGCATGTTTGCGCTTCACAGGAGTGATTATCAAACAAAATTCGACACCAAGCCACATAAAATGATATTAGGACAGGTGAGTAAAAGCTTGGTCAAAGAGGGCGTTGACGTGTTGTGAGAGGAATGCATAGCTTGTCTTCCGATGCGAAAAGTGCTTGTGCGCTTTATATCAGCCGTGAGTGATTAAAGTATAACTTTAGTGGCTAGGATAATAAGCATAGGTAGAGGTATTTATTAATTGTAGTACAGAAAGATAATGGTTAATAAAGCCTGTTCTTCAAAGCGGTTCGGTCAGAAAGTCTTGTTTGAGGGCAGTAGCTTTGGAGTAAACGACTACAACTGTCTGTCTTCAAAGGATTCAGGAACAGATACATCATGAAGTCTTATATGTGACATGTACCTTTGATGTTGGTAAAACAAGGTGTATAAAGGAGCATGGTTTTCAACAGGTTTTCAGAGAGCTCGACAGATACAGAAACCAAAGGGCTGCTCTCTCTGTAGAAGTTCGGCCGATCACCATGCTGTGTATCAATAAAGTCTGATCTGTATACTACACTCTAAAGCGTCTTGTGCTTACTTCAAACATGTTGTTGTGAACCATAGGCCTGGATATTTACTGGGGCGGGTTACATAGGCGGGGGGGGGGAGTGGGGGGAGTTTCGTGATACAGAACCAGTTTATACTCCTGAGGGGCAAGAGCTCTACTTGGCAAAAAAAAGCCATGGATGACTAAAGAGGCTTACCCTTAGGACAACATAAAACTAAAAGAAAAAGCATACAGAAATGCAAAAAATAGCACAGATCCTGTCAAATGGGAGAGATACAAAGAACAACAAAGGGTCACAAACCAGATATTAAGAGATACAAAAAGAGAGTATGAAAAGAAACTTGTTCGGGATATCAAAATCAACACAAAGAATTTTTACAATTATATTAGGAAAAAGAGGATGGTCAGGAGCAATGTGGGCCCCTTAAAAACTGATAATGGTGATATAAATGAAAATAAGGAAATGTTGAATAATTATTTTGCATCAGTATTTACAGTAGAGGAAAAGCATGCCATAAATCCCAGGAAACTAATATTGAATCATGGATGGGGACTCACAGAGTTCGGTGACAGATCAGCCGTGATCTCATTGAATGGTGGAACAAGCTCAAGGGGCTAAATGGCCTACTCCTTTTTCTATGTTCCTATGACTGGAGGAGATTACAGAGATAGGGAGGGGCGAGGTCATGGAGGGATTTGAAAACAAGGATGGGAATTTTAAAATTGAGGTGTTGCTGGTCTGAGAGCCAATGTAGGTCAGCAAGCACAAGGGTGATGGGTGAACGGGACCTGGTGCGAGTTAGGACACAGGCAGCAGAGTTTTGGATGAGCTGAAGTTTATGGAGGGTGGAAGATGGGAGGCCGGCCAGGAGAGCGTTGGAATAGTTACATCTAGAGGTAACAAAGGCATCGATAACAGCAGATGAACTGAGGCAGGGACGGAGACGGGCGATCTTGGTGATGGAGAGGATATGGGGTCGAAAGCTTATCTCAGGATCAAATATGACACCAAGGTTGCAAACAGGCTGGTTGAGCCTCAGACAGTGGCCAGGGAGAGGAATGGAGTCGCTGGTTGGGAACGGAGTTTGTGGTGGAGACCAAGGCTTCAGTCTTTCTAATATTTACTGTCATTGGAAATTTCTGCTCATCCAGCATTGGATGTCGGACAAGCAGTCTGACAAATCAGAGGCAGTGGAGGCATCAAGAGAGGTGCTAGTGAGGTGGAGCTGGGTGTTGTCAGCGTACATGTGGAACCTGATGTCTTTTTGGATGATGTCACCGAGGGGCAGCATGTAGATGAGGAATAGGAGGGACCAAGGAGAGATCCTTGGGGGACTCCAGAGGTAAGAGAGCAGGAGTGGGAAGAGATCCTCTGGCAACAACTGGATAGATAGGAAGTGAACCAGGTGAGAGCAGACTCACCCAGCTGGATCACAGAGAGACGTTGGAGAAGGATGGTTTGGTCGATCATGTCAAAGGCTGCAGACAGTTTGAGAAGGATGAGGAGGGATAGTGCACATGGTCACTGTCGCATAGGATGCCACTTGTGACTTTGATGAGGGCCGTTTCAGTGCTGTGGCAGAAGCAGAAACATGATTGGAGGGGTTCAAACATGGAGTTCTGGGAAAGATGAGCATGGATGTGGGAGGCGACCACACGTTCAAGGTTAAATGGAGGCGTTGCTGGACCGGGAGCCAATGTTGGTCAGTGAGCACAGGAGAGATGGTGAACGGGACTTGGTGTGAGTTCGGACACGGGTGGAAGAGGTTTGGATGAGCTGAAGTTTACGGAGGGTGGAAGGTGGCTGTTGGAATAGTTGAGTCTGTAAGTAGCAGAAGCACGGATGAGGGTTTCAGCAGCAGGTCGGTGTGGAGACGGGCCAGACAGCAATGAGATAAACGATCTAATGAGGTATACAGAACGGGAACACATATAAAGTATGTCTAACTGAACATGAGCAGGTCAGGTGGCCCTTTTATGCACAAACTCACCATTTAAATAGACTTTTCAATCTTGTGTGTCTCGCTAGCAGAAGAACAGCATGAACAGGTAGGGAACATTTCTCCTACAATGTAATTTTCACAAAGCAAATGAACATGTGCCAGTGTTTGTCGGACTGTGCAGAGAAGGTTTAGCTGCCGTTTATGACCCTCAGGGCTGATAAACATTCTGCTGGGCCTCATGTTTCACCCTGCCTAAACCTGAATACTAAACCATAGCTGGCAAGCCCCGAACCAGGAAAAGGCATTCGAATGTGGAGAGTGCTGGGAATTCCAGGATCATTTGGAATATAGCCAAGTGAAAGTGATATATACAGTGAACAAAAAGAAATAGCACTGCTTATACAATCTACACGTGATGCTACTAGTATATTGAAGAGAAATAAACATTCACTTAACTTACTTTTAAAAGGAGGTCTTATGAGCAACTGTTCTGTTTTATTTGTACTGCGTTCCCCCAGCAGCTTACTGCTCAGACCGATGAGTGGCTTTCTCGTAGCTTTGTATCCCTGTCAGATAAAGAAATTGTGCAGGCAATTGAGAATACCAGATCTGGATTGGGAGGCTGGAGCCTGACTACAAGAGAGGCGAGCGATTGGCTCAGCACCAACTGCTATCCGAGCGGTCAAACCGGGAGCCTCTTGGTTTGTGTGCAAGGAAGTTGGTGCAAGAACAACATTCAGCTGGTACCGAGCGATGCTGAGTCTGTGTGCGATGCACAATGACCTGGAACAATTGTCGAAGGGGGGCAGCAGCTGGAATTTAAAGGAGCGATGGAATAAAGAGGGTTGCTTTGTTGCTGATATCCCAAGCAAATATTTGGGGTTAAACAGAATGCTGGAGCCGAGGTGAAACCATAACTAAAGGATGGGGCGGAGCAGGATATCAGTGGCAATTTTCGAGAAAGAAAGAAAAAGAAAGAAAGACTGACTTTCATTTATATAGCGCCTTTCACAACCTCAAGACGTCCCAACGCGCTTTACAGCCAAGTGTAGTTACTGCTGTAATGTCGGAAATGCAGCAGCCAATTTGTACATAGCAAGGTCCCACAAACAGCAATGTGATAATCGGTTTTAGTGATATTGGTTGAGGTGTTGAGGCTGCCGCGAAACACGAATGGAGGCTGAATCCATGTGTGGAAAACAAGAAACTTTTATTCACTGCATGCTATAACAAAATGTCTGAGAAAGCTGCTCCCAGAATTCTCTGGGTAAACTCCCAGAATTCTCTGGGTAAAACCTGAGGCCCGCCCCCTTCTGCCTTAAAGGGAAGGGGCTGGAAATTTGTCCACAGACGGAAGAGTGGATTATGCCCGTTTTAGGTCGCGATCTGCCACACAGCTCCCCCCAGAATCCGCTTAGGAGGTGTGGACGAGACGGTGCGGCGGTCTGATGGGCCGGCCGGAGCGGCTCTTGTAGGACACCAGTGGACGTGGAACGGCCGGGCGTGGAGCAGCCGGGTGAACCAGCTTGAGGGCAGGTCGGCCGCGTGGAGGTGGACGAGCTACAGGGACCTGCTCCCCGGGCTCCGAGTGTGCTGGCTTGAGTCAGTCCACCGACACTTTTTCGGTCCTGTCGCCCACTTGCAGGGTGAAAAATTTGTCCCCAGCCTGTAGCACCTTGTAGAGCCCGTCGTACGGGGGTTGAAGGGGTCCACGGTGGGCGTCGTGCCGGACGAAAACAAACCGTGCCTGGTGCAGGCTTAGTGGGACGTGTGAGGTGGATTCGCCGTGTCGGGCAATGGGCACCGGGGCGAACTGCAGCGCCGGTGAGGCGAAGTTGTGGCGTTGCTGGTCGGCTGACCAGGGTGTCGTGGCGGTGGGCAGGAACTCGCCGGGTACGCGCAGCGGCTGACCGTACACGAGCTCTGCTGCCGATGCGTGGAGGTCTTCTTGCGCAGGCCAAGGAGGACCCACGGAAGTCGGTCAGTCCAGGCGCCATCTTGGAGGCTGGCTCGAAGAGATGCCTTCAAGGATCTGCGGAACCGCTCACACAGTCCGTTGGCTTGGGGGTGGTACGCTGTGGTGCGGTGGATGGTCACCCCGAGATTGCGTGCGACGGCGGTCCAGAGTTCAGAGGTAAATTGCGGACCTCTGTCCGACGTCATGTCGGAGGGGACGCCGAACCGTGCGACCCAGGTGCTGACGAAGGCTCTGGCGATGTCGGCGGTGGTGGTAGAGGTCAGTGGAATTGCCTCAGGCCAGCGTGTGGTGCGGTCAACGATGGTCAGCAAATGCGTGTGGCCTTGCGACGGCGGCAGGGGCCCGACGATGTCCATGTGGATGTGGTCGAATCTCCGCGAGGGGACGGTAAACTCCTCGAGGGGTGCTTTCGTGTGTTGCTGTACCTTGGCCCGTTGGCAGGATAGGCAGGAGTTGGCCCAAGTACGCACATCCTTGCGAAGGCCGCGCCAGACAAAGCGGTTGGCTACCAATTTGATGGATGCGCGGGCGCCGGGGTGGGAGAGGTTGTGGAGAATGTCGAATATCCGACGGCGCCAGGACGCTGGGACGACGGGCCGAGGTTGACATAGGGATATGTCGCACTTGACCGTGACTGCGGTCGGGCCACAGGCGACGTCGGCCAGGCGTAGCCCTGGTAGGTTGGTGGGTGCGGAGAGCAGATCCGGGTCGGTGATCTGGTCTGCTGCGAGTTGAGCGTAGTCGACTGCTAGGTGTGCGGCGTGGATGGCGGGGCGGGAGAGGCAGTCGGCTACCACATTGTCTCGGCCGGAGACGTGTTGGATGTCCGTGGTGAATTCGGATACTGCCGCGAGCTGGCGCTGCTGCCTGGCGGACCAGGGGTCGGTTGTCTTTGCCATTGCGAATGTCAGGGGCTTGTGGTCGACAAACGCAGTGAAGGGGTGGCCCTCAAGCAAAAACCGGAAATGGCAGACCGCCAGGAACAGCGCGAGGAGCTCGCGGTCGAAGGTGCTGTACTTGACCTCCGGGGGGGGCGTAGTTGGCGGCTGAAGAAGGCAAGTGGTTGCCAGGCGCCGTCGACCCACTGCTCATACACGGCGTCGACCGCGTGGTCGGAGGCGTCCGTGGTGAGCGCTACCCTGGCATTGGGCCGTGGGTGCGCAAGCAGGGTGGCGTTGGCGAGCGCGGTCTTGGTGGAATCGAAGGCGGCGGACGCATCCGCCATCCATTCGACCGCCATCTTGCCGCTCCTGCCCCGGAGGGCTTCATACAGGGGCCTCATGAGGGACGCCGCTTTGGGGATGAAGCGGTTATAGAAATTCACCATCCCGAGGAACTCCTGGAGGCCTTTGATGGTGGTGGGGCGGGGAAATTGTTGGATGGCCTGCACCTTGGTGGGCAGGGGAATGGCCCCAGCATGGGTGATGTGGTGGCCGAGGAAGTCGATCTTGTCCAGGCCGAACTGGCATTTGGCTGGGCTGAGGATGAGCCCGTGGTCGCTGAGGCGCCCGAACAGGATGCGAAGGTGTTCGAGGTGTTCCTGCTTGGAGTAACTGGCTACCAGGATGTCGTCCAGGTCGACGAACAGGAACTTCAGGTCCCGAAGGACCGAGTCCATGAGCCGTTGGAATGCCTGGGCCGCGTTTTTGAGGCCGAAGGGCATCCGCAGGAACTCGAACAGGCCAAAGGGGGTGATTACGGCCGTCTTGGGGACGTCCGCGGGGTGGACGGGGACTTGGTGGTAGCCGCGCACCAGGTCGACCTTGGAAAAGACTGAGCGGCCGGCCAGTCTAGCCGAGAAGTCCTGAATGTGCGGCACGGGGTACCAATCAGGGGTGGTGGCGTCATTGAGGCGGCGGTAATCCCCGCAAGGGCGCCAACCCCCGCCTGGTTTGGGGGCGATGTGGAGTGGGGAGGCCCAGGGACTGTTGGAGTGGCGGATGATGCCGAGTTGTTCCATGGTGGCAAACTCGGTCCGTGCGATCTCCAGTTTGGCTGGGTCCAGCCTGCGGGCGTGGGCGTACACTGGGGGGCCTGTGGTGGGGATGAAGTGTTCCACCCCGTGTTTGGCGGCCTCCGCGGAGAAGGTCGGATTGGTAAGGGCCGGGAATTCGGCCAGGAGTGCCGAGTAGTCATCCGTGGCCCGGGCGTGGCACTGTGACGCCATGTTGGTGGGTTGACGGGGAGCCATGGCGCCCAGGATGGGGGACATGGTGTTCATGTCCACGAGGCGGTGACGAGGGATGTCTACCAGTAAGCCGTGGGCACACAGGAAATCTGCGCCGATGAGGGGGGAGAGCACCTTGGCAGTGATGAACTCCCATCGGTAGCGGTGACCAGCGAGGTTGAGGGTGACTGTCCGGGTGCCATACGTCTGGATTTCCGAGCCGTTAGCAGCAGCCAGCGCCGGTCCTCGTTCGCCCTTTTGGATGTCGAGGGAGGAGGCCGGGACGATGCTGTGCTGAGCCCCTGTGTTGCACAGGAACCGGCGGCCGGTTTTGTCATCCATGACGAACAGCAGGGAGCCCGCGTGGCCCACGGCCATCGCGGGGGCTGGAACGGGGGCGGACTTGAAAGAGCAAGGAGGTGTGCACCGTTGTGCCCTGGCGCCGAACCGTGCGTGGTAGTAACAGTGGCCCGGGTTAGTGGGGCGTGAAGGCCCCGTGGGCCTGGTGACAGGCCCTTGTGGCTGCGGGCTGGATGGTGAGGGGCGCGCCCAGGCATTGGCTGCCAGGTCCGGAGGGACGTCGCGGCTGGAGTGAGCGGACAGCAGCTTGTCGGCCTCATCGACCAGGGCTTCCAGGTTTGTGAGGCCGGACGCCACGATCGCTGGGCGGATGCTGAGAGGGAGCTGGCGGATGAACAGCGTGCGGAAGAGGGATCCGGGTGGGCTCTCGTCGGTGAGGGAGAGCATGTGGGAGAGGAGGTCTGACGGTGAGGCATCACCGAGGCCTGGAAGGTCGAGGAGGTGGCAGTTTCGCTGATATGCCGAGGCCGTAAATTTTTTAAGGAGCGCTGTTCTGAGATGTGCGTACTTGCCTTCCTCTGGTGGGTTCTGCAGCGTTGTCCAAACCTTGGAAACTGCGACGCTACTGAGTGATGTGACGAGGTAGTCGTACTTCGTCCCATCTGTGGTGATATTTCGCAGCCAGAAGCGAGATTCAACTTGGAGAAACTAGGCTTCGGGCTGGTTTTCCCAAAACTCCGGCAGTTTCACGGAAACTGCGTTCGTGTCCGCCATTGCAGTGCTCGGAATACGTTCTGAGCGTCGGGGTCACCAATGTTGAGGCTGCCGCGAAACACGAATGGAGGCTGAATCCATGTGTGGAAAACAAGAAACTTTTATTCACTGCATGCTATAACAAAATGTCTGAGAAAGCTGCTCCCAGAATTCTCTGGGTAAACTCCCAGAATTCTCTGGGTAAAACCTGAGGCCCCGCCCCCTTCTGCCTTAAAGGGAAGGGGCTGGAAATTTGTCCACAGACGGAAGAGTGGATTATGCCCGTTTTAGGTGGCGATCCGCCACAGAGGAATGAATATTGACCAGTATACTGGGAAGAACTCCCCTTATCTTCTTCCAATAGTGCCATGGGTTTTACATCCGACTGAGAGGGCAGACAGGGCCTCAGTCTAATGTCTCAACTGAAAGACGGCACCTCTGACAGTGCAGCTCTCCCTCAGTACTGCCCTGGGAGTGTCAGCCTAGATTATATGCTCAAGTCTTTGGAGAGGGACTTGAACCCATGACCTTCTGACTCAGAGGTGAGAGTGGCATCACTGAGCCACAGCTGACACATAAGTGGCAGAGAAGAACAAACCCTGAGCCAGATATAATTGAGGGATGGAGAGGGAAATAATTCCCTTCATGTTTGTACTCCGGTGCTGTGGTACAGAGGTTCTTTGTGCTCAGAACTGATACTGAGGTCAATTGGAAAAGTGAGCATATCTGAGGCCGTTCTGGTAAATTTCAGTGAATTAAAAGACAACACAGTCAGAGCGAAACTCTTCTGAAAAGTAGAGCCCGAAAATGACGAGGAGAAAGGGTGGGATCATAGAATCTTACAGCACAGAAGGAGGCCATTCGGCCCATCGTGCCTGTGCCGGCTCTTTGGTGGAGCGATCCAATTAATCCCACACCCCCGCTTTTCCCCACAGCCCTGTAACTTTTTTCAAATCAAGTATTTATCCAATTCCCTTTTGAAAGTTACTATTGAATCGACTTTCACCTCCAATTCAGGCAGCGCGTTCCAGATCACAAAAACTCGCTGCGTAAAAAAATGATTTCTCAGGTCGCCTTCAGCACTTTTACAAATGACCTGCAATCTGTGCCCTTTGGTTACTGACCCTTCTGCCACTGGAAACAGTTTCTCTTTATTTACTCTGTCAAAACCATTCCTGATTTTGAACACCTCGATCAAATCTCCTTGAAACTTTTCTGTTCTAAGAAGAACAACTCCAGTTTCTCCAGTTTCTCGGCATAACTGAAGTCCCTCATCACTGGTACCATTCCAGTAAATCTCTTCTGCACCCTCTCCAGGGCCTTGACCTCCTTTCTAAAGTGTGGTGCTCAGAAGAGCACACAATACACCAGCTGGGAATTAACCAATGTTTAATAAAGGTTCAGTATAACTTCCTTACTTTTGAACTCTGCCTCTATTAATAAATCCAAGGATCAAATTTGCTTTTTTCACAGCTTCTTCAACTTGTACTGATTCCTTCAAAGAATGTGGACATACAACACCAGGTTTCTCAGAGTGAAACTGGGGTAAAAGCCCAGAGCGAATAGGGGCAACGGAACAAGAGTGAAACCGGGGTAAGGGCCGAGTGTGAAACTGGGGGTAAGGAACCAGAGTGAAACTGGGGTAAGGAACCAGAGCGAAACTGGGGTAAGGGCCCAAAGTAAAACTGGAGTAATGGCCCAGAGTAAAACTGGGGGTAAGGAACCAGAGTGAAACTGGGGTAAGGAAACAGAGTGAAACTGGGGGTAAGGAACCAGTGGGAAACTGGGGGTAAGGAACCAGAGTGAAACTGGGGGTAAGGAACCAGTGGGAAACTGGGGGTAAGGAACCAGTGGGAAACTGGGGGTAAGGAACCAGAGTGAAACTGGGGGTAAGGAACCAGTGGGAAACTGAGGGTAAGGAACCAGTGGGAAACTGGGGTTAAGGAACCAGAGTGAAACTGGGGGTAAGGAACAAGTGGGAAACTGGGGTAAGGAACCAGTGGGAAACTGGGGTAAGGAACCAGAGTGAAACTGGGGGTAAGGGCCCAGAGTGAAACTGGGGGTAAGGGCCCAGAGTGAAACTGGGGTTAAGGAACCAGTGGGAAACTGGGGGTAAGGAATCGGAGTGAAACTGGGGTAAGGAACCAGTGGGAAACTGGGGTAAGGAACCAGTGGGAAACTGGGGTAAGGAACCAGAGTGAAACTGGGGGTAAGGAACCAGAGTGAAACTGGGGGTAAGGGCCCAGAGTGAAACTGGGGGTAAGGAACCAGAGTGAAACTGGGGGTAAGGGCCCAGAGTGAAACTGGGGGTAATGAACCAGAGTGAAACTGGGGTAAGGGCCTAGAGTGAAACTGGTGTAAGGAACCAGTGGGAAACTGGGGTAAGGAACCAGTGGGAAACTGGTGGTAAGGAACCAGTGGGAAACTGGGGTAAGGAACCAGTGGGAAACTGGGGGTAAGGAACCAGTGGGAAACTGGGGTAAGGAACCAGTGGGAAACTGGGGTAAGGAACCAGTGGGAAACTGGGGTAAGGAACCAGTGCGAACCTGGGGTAAGGAACCAGTGGGAAACTGGGGGTAAGGAACCAGAGTGAAACTGGGGGTAAGGGCCCAGAGTGAAACTGGGGGTAAGGGCCCAGAGTGAAACTGGGGGTAAGGAACCAGAGTGAAACTGGGGTAAGGGCCTAGAGTGAAACTGGGGTAAGGAACCAGAGTGAAACTGGGGTAAGGAACCAGTGGGGAACTGGGGTAAGGAACCAGTGGGAAACTGGGGTAAGGAACCAGTGGGAAACTGGGGGTAAGGAACCAGTGGGAAACTGGGGTAAGGAACCAGTGGGAAACTGGGGGTAAGGGCCCAGAGTGAAACTGGGGTAAGGGCCCAGAGTGAAACTGGGGGTAAGGAACCAGAGGGAAACTGGGGCTAAGGAACCAGTGGGAAACTGTGGTAAGGAATCAGAGTGAAACTGGGGGTAAGGGCCCAGAGTGAAACTGGGGGTAAGGGCCCAGAGTGAAACTGGGGTTAAGGAACCAGTGGGAAACTGGGGGTAAGGAACCAGAGTGAAATTGGGGCTAAGGAACCAGTGGGAAACTGGGGTAAGGAACCAGAGTGAAACTGGGGGTAAGGGCCCAGAGTGAAACTGGGGGTAAGGGCCCAGAGTGAAACTGGGGTTAAGGAACCAGTGGGAAACTGGGGGTAAGGAATCGGAGTGAAACTGGGGTAAGGAACCAGTGGGAAACTGGGGTAAGGAACCAGTGGGAAACTGGGGTAAGGAACCAGAGTGAAACTGGGGGTAAGGAACCAGAGTGAAACTGGGGGTAAGGGCCCAGAGTGAAACTGGGGGTAAGGAACCAGAGTGAAACTGGGGGTAAGGGCCCAGAGTGAAACTGGGGGTAATGAACCAGAGTGAAACTGGGGTAAGGGCCTAGAGTGAAACTGGTGTAAGGAACCAGTGGGAAACTGGGGTAAGGAACCAGTGGGAAACTGGTGGTAAGGAACCAGTGGGAAACTGGGGTAAGGAACCAGTGGGAAACTGGGGGTAAGGAACCAGTGGGAAACTGGGGTAAGGAACCAGTGGGAAACTGGGGTAAGGAACCAGTGGGAAACTGGGGTAAGGAACCAGTGCGAACCTGGGGTAAGGAACCAGTGGGAAACTGGGGGTAAGGAACCAGAGTGAAACTGGGGGTAAGGGCCCAGAGTGAAACTGGGGGTAAGGGCCCAGAGTGAAACTGGGGGTAAGGAACCAGAGTGAAACTGGGGTAAGGGCCTAGAGTGAAACTGGGGTAAGGAACCAGAGTGAAACTGGGGTAAGGAACCAGTGGGGAACTGGGGTAAGGAACCAGTGGGAAACTGGGGTAAGGAACCAGTGGGAAACTGGGGGTAAGGAACCAGTGGGAAACTGGGGTAAGGAACCAGTGGGAAACTGGGGGTAAGGGCCCAGAGTGAAACTGGGGTAAGGGCCCAGAGTGAAACTGGGGGTAAGGAACCAGAGGGAAACTGGGGCTAAGGAACCAGTGGGAAACTGTGGTAAGGAATCAGAGTGAAACTGGGGGTAAGGGCCCAGAGTGAAACTGGGGGTAAGGGCCCAGAGTGAAACTGGGGTTAAGGAACCAGTGGGAAACTGGGGGTAAGGAACCAGAGTGAAATTGGGGCTAAGGAACCAGTGGGAAACTGGGGTAAGGAACCAGAGTGAAACTGGGGGTAAGGGCCCAGAGTGAAACTGGGGGTAAGGGCCCAGAGTGAAACTGGGGTTAAGGAACCAGTGGGAAACTGGGGGTAAGGAACCAGAGTGAAACTGGGGTAAGGAACCAGTGGGAAACTGGGGTAAGGAACCAGTGGGAAACTGGGGTAAGGAACCAGAGTGAAACTGGGGGTAAGGAACCAGAGTGAAACTGGGGGTAAGGGCCCAGAGTGAAACTGGGGGTAAGGGCCCAGAGTGAAACTGGGGGTAATGAACCAGAGTGAAACTGGGGTAAGGGCCTAGAGTGAAACTGGTGTAAGGAACCAGTGGGAAACTGGGGTAAGGAACCAGTGGGAAACTGGTGGTAAGGAACCAGTGGGAAACTGGGGTAAGGAACCAGTGGGAAACTGGGGGTAAGGAACCAGTGGGAAACTGGGGTAAGGAACCAGTGGGAAACTGGGGTAAGGAACCAGTGGGAAACTGGGGTAAGGAACCAGTGCGAACCTGGGGTAAGGAACCAGTGGGAAACTGGGGGTAAGGAACCAGAGTGAAACTGGGGGTAAGGGCCCAGAGTGAAACTGGGGGTAAGGGCCCAGAGTGAAACTGGGGGTAAGGAACCAGAGTGAAACTGGGGTAAGGGCCTAGAGTGAAACTGGGGTAAGGAACCAGAGTGAAACTGGGGTAAGGAACCAGTGGGGAACTGGGGTAAGGAACCAGTGGGAAACTGGGGTAAGGAACCAGTGGGAAACTGGGGGTAAGGAACCAGTGGGAACCTGGGGTAAGGAACCAGTGGGAAACTGGGGTAAGGGCCCAGAGTGAAACTGGGGTAAGGGCCCAGAGTGAAACTGGGGGTAAGGAACCAGAGGGAAACTGGGGCTAAGGAACCAGTGGGAAACTGTGGTAAGGAATCAGAGTGAAACTGGGGGTAAGGGCCCAGAGTGAAACTGGGGTTAAGGGCCCAGAGTGAAACTGGGGTTAAGGAACCAGTGGGAAACTGGGGGTAAGGAACCAGAGTGAAACTGGGGTAAGGAACCAGTGGGAAACTGGGGTAAGGAACCAGTGGGAAACTGGGGTAAGGAACCAGAGTGAAACTGGGGTAAGGAACCAGAGTGAAACTGGGGGTAAGGGCCCAGAGTGAAACTGGGGGTAAGGAACCAGAGTGAAACTGGGGGTAAGGGCCTAGAGTGAAACTGGGGGTAATGAACCAGAGTGAAACAGGGGTAAGGGCCTAGAGTGAAACTGGTGTAAGGAACCAGTGGGAAACTGGGGTAAGGAACCAGTGGGAAACTGGGGTAAGGAACCAGTGGGAAACTGGGGGTAAGGAACCAGTGGGAAACTGGGGTAAGGAGCCAGTGGGAAACTGGGGGTAAGGAACCAGTGGGAAACTGGGGTAAGGAACCAGTGCGAACCTGGGGTAAGGAACCAGTGGGAAACTGGGGGTAAGGAACCAGAGGGAAACTGGGGGTAAGGAACCAGAGTGAAACTGGGGGTAAGGGCCCAGAGTGAAACTGGGGGTAAGGGCCCAGAGTGAAACTGGGGGTAAGGAACCAGAGTGAAACTGCGGTAAGGGCCTAGAGTGAAACTGGGATAAGGAACCAGAGTGAAACTGGGGTAAGGAACCAGTGGGAAACTGGGGTAAGGAACCAGTGGGAAACTGGGGTAAGGAACCAGTGGGAAACTGGGGGTAAGGAACCAGTGGGAAACTGGGGTAAGGAACCAGTGGGAAACTGGGGTAAGGGCACAGAGTGAAACTGGGGTAAGGGCCCAGAGTGAAACTGGGGGTAAGGAACCAGAGTGAAACTGGGGGTAAGGAACCAGTGGGAAACTGGGGTAAGGAACCAGAGTGAAACTGGGGGTAAGGGCCCAGTGGGAAACTGGGGGTAAGGAACCAGTGGGAAACTGGGGTAAGGAACCAGTGGGAAACTGGGGGTTAGGAACCAGAGTTACACTGGGGGTAAGTGCCCAGAGTGAAACTGGGGGTAAGGAACCAGTGGGAAACTGGGGGTAAGGAACCAGTGGGAAACTGGGGGTAAGGAACCAGTGGGAAACTGGGGTAAGGAACCAGTGGGAAACTGGGGGTAAGGAACCAGTGGGAAACTGGGGTAAGGAACCAGTGGGAAACTGGGGGTACGGAACCAGAATGAAACTGGGGGTAAGGAACTAGTGGGAAACTGGGGTAAGGAACCAGAGTGAAACTGGGGTAAGGGCCCAGAGTGAAACTGGGGTAAGGAACCAGAGTGAAACTGGGGTAAGGAACCAGTGGGAAACTGGGGTAAGGAACCAGAGTGAAACTGGGGGTAAGGAACCAGAGTGAAACTGGGGGTAAGGAACCAGAGTGAAACTGGGGGTAAGGAACCAGTGGGAAACTGGGGGTAATGAACCAGAGTGAAACTGGGGTAAGGGCCTAGAGTGAAACTGGTGTAAGGAACCAGTGGGAAACTGGGGTAAGGAACCAGTGGGAAACTGGTGGTAAGGAACCAGTGGGAAACTGGGGTAAGGAACCAGTGGGAAACTGGGGGTAAGGAACCAGTGGGAAACTGGGGTAAGGAACCAGTGGGAAACTGGGGTAAGGAACCAGTGGGAAACTGGGGTAAGGAACCAGTGCGAACCTGGGGTAAGGAACCAGTGGGAAACTGGGGGTAAGGAACCAGAGTGAAACTGGGGGTAAGGGCCCAGAGTGAAACTGGGGGTAAGGGCCCAGAGTGAAACTGGGGGTAAGGAACCAGAGTGAAACTGGGGTAAGGGCCTAGAGTGAAACTGGGGTAAGGAACCAGAGTGAAACTGGGGTAAGGAACCAGTGGGAAACTGGGGTAAGGAACCAGTGGGAAACTGGGGGTAAGGAACCAGTGGGAAACTGGGGGTAAGGAACCAGTGTGAAACTGGGGTTAAGGAACCAGTGGGAAACTGGGGGTAAGGAATCGGAGTGAAACTGGGGTAAGGAACCAGTGGGAAACTGGGGTAAGGAACCAGTGGGAAACTGAGGTAAGGAACCAGAGTGAAACTGGGGGTAAGGAACCAGAGTGAAACTGGGGGTAAGGGCCCAGAGTGAAACTGGGGGTAAGGAACCAGAGTGAAACTGGGGGTAAGGGCCCAGAGTGAAACTGGGGTAATGAACCAGAGTGAAACTGGGGTAAGGGCCTAGAGTGAAACTGGTGTAAGGAACCAGTGGGAAACTGGGGTAAGGAACCAGTGGGAAACTGGTGGTAAGGAACCAGTGGGAAACTGGGGTAAGGAACCAGTGGGAAACTGGGGGTAAGGAACCAGTGGGAAACTGGGGTAAGGAACCAGTGGGAAACTGGGGTAAGGAACCAGTGGGAAACTGGGGTAAGGAACCAGAGTGAAACTGGGGGTAAGGAACCAGTGGGAAGCTGGGGTAAGGAACCAGAATGAAACTGGGGGTAAGGGCCCAGAGTGAAACTGGGGGTAAGGAACCAGAGTGAAACTGGGGTAAGGGCCCAGAGTGAAACTGGGGGTAATGAACCAGAGTGAAACTGGGGTAAGGGCCTAGAGTGAAACTGGTGTAAGGAACCAGTGGGAAACTGGGGTAAGGAACCAGTGGGAAACTGGTGGTAAGGAACCAGTGGGAAACTGGGGTAAGGAACCAGTGGGAAACTGGGGGTAAGGAACCAGTGGGAAACTGGGGTAAGGAACCAGTGGGAAACTGGGGTAAGGAACCAGTGGGAAACTGGGGGTAAGGAACCAGAGTGAAACTGGGGGTAAGGAACCAGTGGGAAACTGGGGTAAGGAACCAGTGGGAAACTGGGGGTAAGGAACCAGTGGGAAACTGGGGTAAGGAACCAGTGGGAAACTGGGGTAAGGAACCAGTGGGAAACTGGGGTAAGGAACCAGTGGGAAACTGGGGTAAGGAACCAGTGCGAACCTGGGGTAAGGAACCAGTGGGAAACTGGGGGTAAGGAACCAGAGTGAAACTGGGGGTAAGGGCCCAGAGTGAAACTGGGGGTAAGGGCCCAGAGTGAAACTGGGGGTAAGGAACCAGAGTGAAACTGGGGTAAGGGCCTAGAGTGAAACTGGGGTAAGGAACCAGAGTGAAACTGGGGTAAGGAACCAGTGGGGAACTGGGGTAAGGAACCAGTGGGAAACTGGGGTAAGGAACCAGTGGGAAACTGGGGGTAAGGAACCAGTGGGAAACTGGGGTAAGGAACCAGTGGGAAACTGGGGTAAGGGCCCAGAGTGAAACTGGGGTAAGGGCCCAGAGTGAAACTGGGGGTAAGGAACCAGAGGGAAACTGGGGCTAAGGAACCAGTGGGAAACTGTGGTAAGGAATCAGAGTGAAACTGGGGGTAAGGGCCCAGAGTGAAACTGGGGGTAAGGGCCCAGAGTGAAACTGGGGTTAAGGAACCAGTGGGAAACTGGGGGTAAGGAACCAGAGTGAAACTGGGGCTAAGGAACCAGTGGGAAACTGGGGTAAGGAACCAGAGTGAAACTGGGGGTAAGGGCCCAGAGTGAAACTGGGGGTAAGGGCCCAGAGTGAAACTGGGGTTAAGGAACCAGTGGGAAACTGGGGGTAAGGAACCAGAGTGAAACTGGGGTAAGGAACCAGTGGGAAACTGGGGTAAGGAACCAGTGGGAAACTGGGGTAAGGAACCAGAGTGAAACTGGGGGTAAGGAACCAGAGTGAAACTGGGGGTAAGGGCACAGAGTGAAACTGGGGGTAAGGGCCCAGAGTGAAACTGGGGGTAATGAACCAGAGTGAAACTGGGGTAAGGGCCTAGAGTGAAACTGGTGTAAGGAACCAGTGGGAAACTGGGGTAAGGAACCAGTGGGAAACTGGTGGTAAGGAACCAGTGGGAAACTGGGGTAAGGAACCAGTGGGAAACTGGGGGTAAGGAACCAGTGGGAAACTGGGGTAAGGAACCAGTGGGAAACTGGGGTAAGGAACCAGTGGGAAACTGGGGTAAGGAACCAGTGCGAACCTGGGGTAAGGAACCAGTGGGAAACTGGGGGTAAGGAACCAGAGTGAAACTGGGGGTAAGGGCCCAGAGTGAAACTGGGGGTAAGGGCCCAGAGTGAAACTGGGGGTAAGGAACCAGAGTGAAACTGGGGTAAGGGCCTAGAGTGAAACTGGGGTAAGGAACCAGAGTGAAACTGGGGTAAGGAACCAGTGGGGAACTGGGGTAAGGAACCAGTGGGAAACTGGGGTAAGGAACCAGTGGGAACTGGGGTAAGGAACCAGTGGGAACTGGGGTAAGGAACCAGTGGGAAACTGGGGTAAGGGCCCAGAGTGAAACTGGGGTAAGGGCCCAGAGTGAAACTGGGGGTAAGGAACCAGAGGGAAACTGGGGCTAAGGAACCAGTGGGAAACTGTGGTAAGGAATCAGAGTGAAACTGGGGGTAAGGGCCCAGAGTGAAACTGGGGTTAAGGGCCCAGAGTGAAACTGGGGTTAAGGAACCAGTGGGAAACTGGGGGTAAGGAACCAGAGTGAAACTGGGGTAAGGAACCAGTGGGAAACTGGGGTAAGGAACCAGTGGGAAACTGGGGTAAGGAACCAGAGTGAAACTGGGGGTAAGGAACCAGAGTGAAACTGGGGGTAAGGGCCCAGAGTGAAACTGGGGGTAAGGAACCAGAGTGAAACTGGGGGTAAGGGCCTAGAGTGAAACTGGGGGTAATGAACCAGAGTGAAACAGGGGTAAGGGCCTAGAGTGAAACTGGTGTAAGGAACCAGTGGGAAACTGGGGTAAGGAACCAGTGGGAAACTGGGGTAAGGAACCAGTGGGAAACTGGGGGTAAGGAACCAGTGGGAAACTGGGGTAAGGAGCCAGTGGGAAACTGGGGGTAAGGAACCAGTGGGAAACTGGGGTAAGGAACCAGTGCGAACCTGGGGTAAGGAACCAGTGGGAAACTGGGGGTAAGGAACCAGAGGGAAACTGGGGGTAAGGAACCAGAGTGAAACTGGGGGTAAGGGCCCAGAGTGAAACTGGGGGTAAGGGCCCAGAGTGAAACTGGGGGTAAGGAACCAGAGTGAAACTGCGGTAAGGGCCTAGAGTGAAACTGGGATAAGGAACCAGAGTGAAACTGGGGTAAGGAACCAGTGGGAAACTGGGGTAAGGAACCAGTGGGAAACTGGGGTAAGGAACCAGTGGGAAACTGGGGGTAAGGAACCAGTGGGAAACTGGGGTAAGGAACCAGTGGGAAACTGGGGTAAGGGCACAGAGTGAAACTGGGGTAAGGGCCCAGAGTGAAACTGGGGGTAAGGAACCAGAGTGAAACTGGGGGTAAGGAACCAGTGGGAAACTGGGGTAAGGAACCAGAGTGAAACTGGGGGTAAGGGCCCAGTGGGAAACTGGGGGTAAGGAACCAGTGGGAAACTGGGGTAAGGAACCAGTGGGAAACTGGGGGTTAGGAACCAGAGTTACACTGGGGGTAAGTGCCCAGAGTGAAACTGGGGGTAAGGAACCAGTGGGAAACTGGGGGTAAGGAACCAGTGGGAAACTGGGGGTAAGGAACCAGTGGGAAACTGGGGTAAGGAACCAGTGGGAAACTGGGGGTAAGGAACCAGTGGGAAACTGGGGTAAGGAACCAGTGGGAAACTGGGGTACGGAACCAGAATGAAACTGGGGGTAAGGAACTAGTGGGAAACTGGGGTAAGGAACCAGAGTGAAACTGGGGTAAGGGCCCAGAGTGAAACTGGGGTAAGGAACCAGAGTGAAACTGGGGTAAGGAACCAGAGTGAAACTGGGGTAAGGAACCAGTGGGAAACTGGGGTAAGGAACCAGTGGGAAACTGGGGTAAGGAACCAGAGTGAAACTGGGGGTAAGGAACCAGAGTGAAACTGGGGGTAAGGGCCCAGAGTGAAACTGGGGTAAGGGCCCAGAGTGAAACTGGGGGTAATGAACCAGAGTGAAACTGGGGTAAGGGCCTAGAGTGAAACTGGTGTAAGGAACCAGTGGGAAACTGGGGTAAGGAACCAGTGGGAAACTGGTGGTAAGGAACCAGTGGGAAACTGGGGTAAGGAACCAGTGGGAAACTGGGGGTAAGGAACCAGTGGGAAACTGGGGTAAGGAACCAGTGGGAAACTGGGGTAAGGAACCAGTGGGAAACTGGGGTAAGGAACCAGTGCGAACCTGGGGTAAGGAACCAGTGGGAAACTGGGGGTAAGGAACCAGAGTGAAACTGGGGGTAAGGGCCCAGAGTGAAACTGGGGGTAAGGGCCCAGAGTGAAACTGGGGGTAAGGAACCAGAGTGAAACTGGGGTAAGGGCCTAGAGTGAAACTGGGGTAAGGAACCAGAGTGAAACTGGGGTAAGGAACCAGTGGGGAACTGGGGTAAGGAACCAGTGGGAAACTGGGGTAAGGAACCAGTGGGAAACTGGGGGTAAGGAACCAGTGGGAACCTGGGGTAAGGAACCAGTGGGAAACTGGGGTAAGGGCCCAGAGTGAAACTGGGGTAAGGGCCCAGAGTGAAACTGGGGGTAAGGAACCAGAGGGAAACTGGGGCTAAGGAACCAGTGGGAAACTGTGGTAAGGAATCAGAGTGAAACTGGGGGTAAGGGCCCAGAGTGAAACTGGGGTTAAGGGCCCAGAGTGAAACTGGGGTTAAGGAACCAGTGGGAAACTGGGGGTAAGGAACCAGAGTGAAACTGGGGTAAGGAACCAGTGGGAAACTGGGGTAAGGAACCAGTGGGAAACTGGGGTAAGGAACCAGAGTGAAACTGGGGGTAAGGAACCAGAGTGAAACTGGGGGTAAGGGCCCAGAGTGAAACTGGGGGTAAGGAACCAGAGTGAAACTGGGGGTAAGGGCCTAGAGTGAAACTGGGGGTAATGAACCAGAGTGAAACAGGGGTAAGGGCCTAGAGTGAAACTGGTGTAAGGAACCAGTGGGAAACTGGGGTAAGGAACCAGTGGGAAACTGGGGTAAGGAACCAGTGGGAAACTGGGGGTAAGGAACCAGTGGGAAACTGGGGTAAGGAGCCAGTGGGAAACTGGGGGTAAGGAACCAGTGGGAAACTGGGGTAAGGAACCAGTGCGAACCTGGGGTAAGGAACCAGTGGGAAACTGGGGGTAAGGAACCAGAGGGAAACTGGGGGTAAGGAACCAGAGTGAAACTGGGGGTAAGGGCCCAGAGTGAAACTGGGGGTAAGGGCCCAGAGTGAAACTGGGGGTAAGGAACCAGAGTGAAACTGCGGTAAGGGCCTAGAGTGAAACTGGGATAAGGAACCAGAGTGAAACTGGGGTAAGGAACCAGTGGGAAACTGGGGTAAGGAACCAGTGGGAAACTGGGGTAAGGAACCAGTGGGAAACTGGGGGTAAGGAACCAGTGGGAAACTGGGGTAAGGAACCAGTGGGAAACTGGGGTAAGGGCACAGAGTGAAACTGGGGTAAGGGCCCAGAGTGAAACTGGGGGTAAGGAACCAGAGTGAAACTGGGGGTAAGGAACCAGTGGGAAACTGGGGTAAGGAACCAGAGTGAAACTGGGGGTAAGGGCCCAGTGGGAAACTGGGGGTAAGGAACCAGTGGGAAACTGGGGTAAGGAACCAGTGGGAAACTGGGGGTTAGGAACCAGAGTTACACTGGGGGTAAGTGCCCAGAGTGAAACTTGGGGTAAGGAACCAGTGGGAAACTGGGGGTAAGGAACCAGTGGGAAACTGGGGGTAAGGAACCAGTGGGAAACTGGGGTAAGGAACCAGTGGGAAACTGGGGGTAAGGAACCAGTGGGAAACTGGGGTAAGGAACCAGTGGGAAACTGGGGGTACGGAACCAGAATGAAACTGGGGGTAAGGAACTAGTGGGAAACTGGGGTAAGGAACCAGAGTGAAACTGGGGTAAGGGCCCAGAGTGAAACTGGGGTAAGGAACCAGAGTGAAACTGGGGTAAGGAACCAGAGTGAAACTGGGGTAAGGAACCAGTGGGAAACTGGGGTAAGGAACCAGTGGGAAACTGGGGTAAGGAACCAGAGTGAAACTGGGGGTAAGGAACCAGAGTGAAACTGGGGGTAAGGGCCCAGAGTGAAACTGGGGTAAGGGCCCAGAGTGAAACTGGGGGTAATGAACCAGAGTGAAACTGGGGTAAGGGCCTAGAGTGAAACTGGTGTAAGGAACCAGTGGGAAACTGGGGTAAGGAACCAGTGGGAAACTGGTGGTAAGGAACCAGTGGGAAACTGGGGTAAGGAACCAGTGGGAAACTGGGGGTAAGGAACCAGTGGGAAACTGGGGTAAGGAACCAGTGGGAAACTGGGGTAAGGAACCAGTGGGAAACTGGGGTAAGGAACCAGTGCGAACCTGGGGTAAGGAACCAGTGGGAAACTGGGGGTAAGGAACCAGAGTGAAACTGGGGGTAAGGGCCCAGAGTGAAACTGGGGGTAAGGGCCCAGAGTGAAACTGGGGGTAAGGAACCAGAGTGAAACTGGGGTAAGGGCCTAGAGTGAAACTGGGGTAAGGAACCAGAGTGAAACTGGGGTAAGGAACCAGTGGGGAACTGGGGTAAGGAACCAGTGGGAAACTGGGGTAAGGAACCAGTGGGAAACTGGGGGTAAGGAACCAGTGGGAACCTGGGGTAAGGAACCAGTGGGAAACTGGGGTAAGGGCCCAGAGTGAAACTGGGGTAAGGGCCCAGAGTGAAACTGGGGGTAAGGAACCAGAGGGAAACTGGGGCTAAGGAACCAGTGGGAAACTGTGGTAAGGAATCAGAGTGAAACTGGGGGTAAGGGCCCAGAGTGAAACTGGGGTTAAGGGCCCAGAGTGAAACTGGGGTTAAGGAACCAGTGGGAAACTGGGGGTAAGGAACCAGAGTGAAACTGGGGTAAGGAACCAGTGGGAAACTGGGGTAAGGAACCAGTGGGAAACTGGGGTAAGGAACCAGAGTGAAACTGGGGGTAAGGAACCAGAGTGAAACTGGGGGTAAGGGCCCAGAGTGAAACTGGGGGTAAGGAACCAGAGTGAAACTGGGGGTAAGGGCCTAGAGTGAAACTGGGGGTAATGAACCAGAGTGAAACAGGGGTAAGGGCCTAGAGTGAAACTGGTGTAAGGAACCAGTGGGAAACTGGGGTAAGGAACCAGTGGGAAACTGGGGTAAGGAACCAGTGGGAAACTGGGGGTAAGGAACCAGTGGGAAACTGGGGTAAGGAGCCAGTGGGAAACTGGGGGTAAGGAACCAGTGGGAAACTGGGGTAAGGAACCAGTGCGAACCTGGGGTAAGGAACCAGTGGGAAACTGGGGGTAAGGAACCAGAGGGAAACTGGGGGTAAGGAACCAGAGTGAAACTGGGGGTAAGGGCCCAGAGTGAAACTGGGGGTAAGGGCCCAGAGTGAAACTGGGGGTAAGGAACCAGAGTGAAACTGCGGTAAGGGCCTAGAGTGAAACTGGGATAAGGAACCAGAGTGAAACTGGGGTAAGGAACCAGTGGGAAACTGGGGTAAGGAACCAGTGGGAAACTGGGGTAAGGAACCAGTGGGAAACTGGGGGTAAGGAACCAGTGGGAAACTGGGGTAAGGAACCAGTGGGAAACTGGGGTAAGGGCACAGAGTGAAACTGGGGTAAGGGCCCAGAGTGAAACTGGGGGTAAGGAACCAGAGTGAAACTGGGGGTAAGGAACCAGTGGGAAACTGGGGTAAGGAACCAGAGTGAAACTGGGGGTAAGGGCCCAGTGGGAAACTGGGGGTAAGGAACCAGTGGGAAACTGGGGTAAGGAACCAGTGGGAAACTGGGGGTTAGGAACCAGAGTTACACTGGGGGTAAGTGCCCAGAGTGAAACTGGGGGTAAGGAACCAGTGGGAAACTGGGGGTAAGGAACCAGTGGGAAACTGGGGGTAAGGAACCAGTGGGAAACTGGGGTAAGGAACCAGTGGGAAACTGGGGGTAAGGAACCAGTGGGAAACTGGGGTAAGGAACCAGTGGGAAACTGGGGGTACGGAACCAGAATGAAACTGGGGGTAAGGAACTAGTGGGAAACTGGGGTAAGGAACCAGAGTGAAACTGGGGTAAGGGCCCAGAGTGAAACTGGGGTAAGGAACCAGAGTGAAACTGGGGTAAGGAACCAGAGTGAAACTGGGGTAAGGAACCAGAGTGAAACTGGGGGTAATGAACCAGAGGAAACTGGGGGTAAGGAACCAGTGTGAAACTGGGGGTAAGGAACCAGTGGGAAACTGGGGTAAGGAACCAGAGTGAAACTGGGGTAAGGCCCAGTGAGAAATGGGGGTAAGGAAAAAGTGGAAACTGGGGTAAGGAACCAGTGTGAAACTGGGGGTAAGGAACCAGTGGGAAACTGGTGGTAAGGAACCAGTAGGAAATGGGGTAGGATACCAGTGGGAAACTGGGGATAAAGAACCAGTGGGAAACTGGGTGTAAGGAACCAGTGGGAAACTGGGGGTAAGGAAACCTGTGGGAAACTGGGGTAAGGAACCAGTGCGAAACTGGGGTAAGGGAACCAGGTGGGAAACTGGGGGTAAGGAAACCAGAGTGAAACTGGGGGTAAGGGCCCAGAGTGAAACTGGGGGTAAGGGCCCAGAGTGAAACTGGGGGTAAGGAACAGAGTGAAACTGGGGGTAAGGGCCTAGAGTGAAAACTGGGGTAAGGAACCAGAGTTGAACTGGGGTAAGGAACCAGTGGAAACTGGGGGTAAGGAACCAGTGGGAAACTGGGGTAAGGAACCAGTGGGAAACTGGGGGTAAGGAACCAGTGGGAAACTGGGGTAAGGAACCAGTGGGAAACTGGGGTAAGGGCCCAGAGTGAAACTGGGGTAAGGGCCCAGAGTGAAACTGGGGGTAAGGAACCAGAGTGAAACTGGGGCTAAGGAACCAGTGGGAAACTGGGGTAAGGAACCAGAGTGAACTGGGGTAAGGGCCCAGAGTGAAACTGGGGGTAAGGGCCCAGAGTGAAACTGGGGTAAGGGCCCAGAGGAAACTGGGGTTAAGGAACCAGTGGGAAACTGGGGGTAAGGAACCAGAGTGAAACTGGGGTAAGGAACCAGTGGGAAACTGGGGTAAGGAACCAGTGGGAAACTGGGGTAAGGAACCAGAGTGAAACTGGGGGTAAGGAACCAGAGTGAAACTGGGGGTAAGGGCCCAGAGTGAAACTGGGGGTAAGGAACCAGAGTGAAACTGGGGGTAAGGGCCCAGAGTGAAACTGGGGGTAATGAACCAGAGTGAAACAGGGGTAAGGGCCTAGAGTGAAACTGGTGTAAGGAACCAGTGGGAAACTGGGGTAAGGAACCAGTGGGAAACTGGGGTAAGGAACCAGTGGGAAACTGGGGGTAAGGAACCAGTGGGAAACTGGGGTAAGGAGCCAGTGGGAAACTGGGGGTAAGGAACCAGTGGGAAACTGGGGTAAGGAACCAGTGCGAACCTGGGGTAAGGAACCAGTGGGAAACTGGGGGTAAGGAACCAGAGGGAAACTGGGGGTAAGGAACCAGAGTGAAACTGGGGGTAAGGGCCCAGAGTGAAACTGGGGGTAAGGGCCCAGAGTGAAACTGGGGGTAAGGAACCAGAGTGAAACTGCGGTAAGGGCCTAGAGTGAAACTGGGATAAGGAACCAGAGTGAAACTGGGGTAAGGAACCAGTGGGAAACTGGGGTAAGGAACCAGTGGGAAACTGGGGTAAGGAACCAGTGGGAAACTGGGGGTAAGGAACCAGTGGGAAACTGGGGTAAGGAACCAGTGGGAAACTGGGGTAAGGGCACAGAGTGAAACTGGGGTAAGGGCCCAGAGTGAAACTGGGGGTAAGGAACCAGAGTGAAACTGGGGGTAAGGAACCAGTGGGAAACTGGGGTAAGGAACCAGAGTGAAACTGGGGGTAAGGGCCCAGTGGGAAACTGGGGGTAAGGAACCAGTGGGAAACTGGGGTAAGGAACCAGTGGGAAACTGGGGGTTAGGAACCAGAGTTACACTGGGGGTAAGTGCCCAGAGTGAAACTGGGGGTAAGGAACCAGTGGGAAACTGGGGGTAAGGAACCAGTGGGAAACTGGGGGTAAGGAACCAGTGGGAAACTGGGGTAAGGAACCAGTGGGAAACTGGGGGTAAGGAACCAGTGGGAAACTGGGGTAAGGAACCAGTGGGAAACTGGGGGTACGGAACCAGAATGAAACTGGGGGTAAGGAACTAGTGGGAAACTGGGGTAAGGAACCAGAGTGAAACTGGGGTAAGGGCCCAGAGTGAAACTGGGGTAAGGAACCAGAGTGAAACTGGGGTAAGGAACCAGTGGGAAACTGGGGTAAGGAACCAGAGTGAAACTGGGGGTAAGGAACCAGAGTGAAACTGGGGTAAGGAACCAGAGTGAAACTGGGGTAAGGAACCAGTGGAAACTGGGGTAAGGAACCAGAGTGAAACTGGGTAAGGGCCCAGTGGGAAACTGGGGTAAGGAAAAGTGGAAACTGGGGTAAGGAACCAGTGGGAAACTGGGGTAAGGAACCAGTGGGAAACTGGGTAAGGACCAGTGGAAACTGGGGTAAGGAACCAGAGTGAAACTGGGGTAAGGAACCAGTGGGAAACTGGGGTAAGGAACCAGTGGAAACTGGGTAAGGAACCAGTGGAAACTGGGGTAAGGAACCAGAGTGGAAACTGGGGTAAGGAACCAGTGTGAAACTGGGGTAAGGAACCCAAGTGGAAACTGGGGTAAGGAACCCGAGTGAAACTGGGTAAGGGCCCAGTGGGAAACTGGGGGTAAGGAACCAGTGGGAAACTGGGGTAAGGAACCAGTGGGAAACTGGGGTAAGGAACCAGTGGGAAACTGGGGTAAGGAACCAGTGGGAAACTGGGGTAAGGAACCAGTGGGAAACTGGGGTAAGGAACCAGTGGAAACTGGGGTAAGGAACCAGAGTGAAACTGGGGTAAGGACCAGAGTGAAACTGGGGGTAAGGACCAGAGTGAA
Source organism: Squalus acanthias (assembly GCA_030390025.1). Classification (NCBI taxonomy): domain Eukaryota; kingdom Metazoa; phylum Chordata; class Chondrichthyes; order Squaliformes; family Squalidae; genus Squalus; species Squalus acanthias. The sequence continues at coordinate 112,991 of JASTWF010000673.1, forward strand.
ACTGGGGTAAGGAACCAGAGTGAAACTGGGGTAAGGACCAGAGTGAAACTGGGGGTAAGGAACCAGAGTGAAACTGGGGTAAGGAACCAGAGTGAAACTGGGGTAAGGAACCAGTGGGAAACTGGGGTAAGGAACCAGTGGGAAACTGGGGTAAGGAACCAGTGGGAAACTGGGGGTAAGGAACCAGTGGGAAACTGGGGGTAAGGAACAAGTGGGAAACTGGGGTAAGGAGCCAGTGGGAAACTGGGGTAAGGAACCAGTGGGAAACTGGGGTAAGGAACCAGTGGAACTGGGGTAAGGACCAGTGGAAACGTGGAAACTGGGGTAAGGAACCTGAGTGAAACTGGGGTAAGGAACCAGTGGGAAACTGGGGTAAGGAACCAGAGTGAAACTAGGGTAAGGGCCCAGAGTGAAACTGGGGGTAAACATAGAAACATAGAAACATAGAAACTAGGAGCAGGAGTAGGCCATTCAGCCCGTCAAGCCTGCTCCACCATTCAATACGATCATGGCTGATCATCCAAATCCAGTACCCTGTCCCTGCTTTCTCCCACAGAATCCCCATCGAGCCTGCACCGACACATATCCCACCCTATCCCCGTAACTCCACGTATTTAATTCCCCCTAACATATCCCATCCTAATCCCGTAACCCCACATATTTAATCCCCCCCTAACACTAAGGGTCAATTTATCATAGCCAAATCAACCTAACCCGCACATTTTTGGACTGTGGGAGGAAACCGGAGCACCCGGAGGAAACCCACGCAGACACGGGGAGAATGTGCAAACTCCACACAGACAGTCACCCGAGGCTAGATTCGAACCCGGGTCTCTGGCGCTGTGAGGCACCAGTGCTAACCACTATGCCACCGTGTTGCCCAGAGTGAAACTGGGGTAAGGAACCAGAGTGAAACTGGGGTAAGGAACCAGTGGGAAACTGGGGTAAGGAACCAGTGGGAAACTGGGGTAAGGAACCAGTGGGAAACTGGGGGTAAGTGCCCAGAGTGAAACTGGGGTAAGGAACATGAGTGAAACTGGGGTAAGGGCCCAGAGTGAAACTGGGGTAAGGCACCAGAGTGAAACTGGGGTAAGGGCCCAGTGGGAAACTGGGGTAAGGAACCAGTGGGAAACTGGGGTAAGGAACCAGTGGGAAACTGGGGGTAAGGAACCAGAGTGAAACTTGGGGTAAGGGCCCAGAGTGAAACTGGGGGTAAGGAACCAGAGTGAAACTGGGGGTAAGGAACCAGTGGGAAACTGGGGTAAGGAACCAGAGTGAAACTGGGGGTAAGGGCCCAGTGGGAAACTGGGGGTAAGGAACCAGTGGGAAACTGGGGTAAGGAACCAGTGGGAAACTGGGGGTTAGGAACCAGAGTTACACTGGGGGTAAGTGCCCAGAGTGAAACTGGGGGTAAGGAACCAGTGGGAAACTGGGGGTAAGGAACCAGTGGGAAACTGTGGGTAAGGAACCAGTGGGAAACTGGGGTAAGGAACCAGTGGGAAACTGGGGTAAGGAACCAGTGGGAAACTGGGGTAAGGAACCAGTGGGAAACTGGGGGTACGGAACCAGAATGAAACTGGGGGTAAGGAACTAGTGGGAAACTGGGGTAAGGAACCAGAGTGAAACTGGGGTAAGGGCCCAGAGTGAAACTGGGGTAAGGAACCAGAGTGAAACTGGGGTAAGGAACCAGTGGGAAACTGGGGTAAGGAACCAGAGTGAAACTGGGGGTAAGGAACCAGAGTGAAACTGGGGGTAAGGAACCAGAGTGAAAGTGGGGGTAAGGAACCAGTGGGAAACTGGGGTAAGGAACCAGAGTGAAACTGGGGTAAGGGCCCAGTGGGAAACTGGGGGTAAGGAAAAAGTGGGAAACTGGGGTAAGGAACCAGTGGGAAACTGGGGTAAGGAACAAGTGGGAAACTGGGGTAAGGAACCAGTGGGAAACTGGTGGTAAGGAACCAGTGGGAAACTGGGGTAAGGAACCAGTGGGAAACTGGGGGTAAGGAACCAGTGGGAAACTGGGGGTAAGGAACCAGTGGGAAACTGGGGTAAGGAACCAGAGTGAAACTGGGGTAAGGAACCAGTGGGACACTGGGGGTAAGGAACCAGCGGGAAACTGGGGTAAGGGCCCAGAGTGAAACTGGGGTAAGGAACCAGAGTGAAACTGGGGGTAAGGAACCAGTGGGAAACTGGGGTAAGGAACCAGAGTGAAACTGGGGGTAAGGGCCCAGTGGGAAACTGGGGGTAAGGAACCAGTGGGAAACTGGGGTAAGGAACCAGTGGGAAACTGGGGGTTAGGAACCAGAGTTAAACTGGGGGTAAGTGCCCAGAGTGAAACTGGGGGTAAGGATCCAGTGGGAAACTGGGGGTAAGGAACCAGTGGGAAACTGGGGGTAAGGAACCAGTGGGAAACTGGGGTAAGGAACCAGTGGGAAACTGGGGGTAAGGAACCAGTGGGAAACTGGGGTAAGGAACCAGTGGGAAACTGGGGGTAAGGAAACAGTGAGAAACTGGGGTAAGGAACCAGAGTGAAACTGGGGTAAGGAACTATTGGGAAAATTGGGTAAGGAACCAGTGGGAAACTGGGGGTAAGGGCCCAGAGTGAAACTGGGGGTAAGGAACCAGAGTGAAACTTGGGGTAGGAACCAGAGTGAAACTGGGGGTAAGGGCCCAGAGTGAAACTGGTGGTAAGGAACCAGTGGGAAACTGGGGGTAAGGGCCCAGAGTGAAACTGGGGGTAAGGAACCAGAGTGAAACTGGGGTACGGAACCAGAGTGAAACTGGGGGTAAGGAACCAGAGGGAAACTGGGGTAAGGAACCAGTGGGAAACTGGGGGTAAGGAACCAGTGGGAAACTGGGGTAAGGAACCAGTGGGAAACTGGGGGTAAGAGCCCAGAGTGAAACTGGGGGTAAGGAACCAGAGTGAAACTAGGGTAAGGGCCCAGAGTGAAACTGGGGGTAAACATAGAAACATAGAAACTAGGAGCAGGAGTAGGCCATTCAGCCCGTCAAGCCTGCTCCACCATTCAATACGATCATGGCTGATCATCCAAATCCAGTACCCTGTCCCTGCTTTCTCCCACAGAATCCCCATCGAGCCTGCACCGACACATATCCCACCCTATCCCCGTAACTCCACGTATTTAATTCCCCCTAACATATCCCATCCTAATCCCGTAACCCCACATATTTAATCCCCCCCTAACACTAAGGGTCAATTTATCATAGCCAAATCAACCTAACCCGCACATTTTTGGACTGTGGGAGGAAACCGGAGCACCCGGAGGAAACCCACGCAGACACGGGGAGAATGTGCAAACTCCACACAGACAGTCACCCGAGGCTAGATTCGAACCCGGGTCTCTGGCGCTGTGAGGCACCAGTGCTAACCACTATGCCACCGTGTTGCCCAGAGTGAAACTGGGGTAAGGAACCAGAGTGAAACTGGGGTAAGGAACCAGTGGGAAACTGGGGTAAGGAACCAGTGGGAAACTGGGGTAAGGAACCAGTGGGAAACTGGGGGTAAGTGCCCAGAGTGAAACTGGGGTAAGGAACATGAGTGAAACTGGGGTAAGGGCCCAGAGTGAAACTGGGGTAAGGCACCAGAGTGAAACTGGGGTAAGGGCCCAGTGGGAAACTGGGGTAAGGAACCAGTGGGAAACTGGGGTAAGGAACCAGTGGGAAACTGGGGGTAAGGAACCAGAGTGAAACTTGGGGTAAGGGCCCAGAGTGAAACTGGGGGTAAGGAACCAGAGTGAAACTGGGGGTAAGGAACCAGTGGGAAACTGGGGTAAGGAACCAGAGTGAAACTGGGGGTAAGGGCCCAGTGGGAAACTGGGGGTAAGGAACCAGTGGGAAACTGGGGTAAGGAACCAGTGGGAAACTGGGGGTTAGGAACCAGAGTTACACTGGGGGTAAGTGCCCAGAGTGAAACTGGGGGTAAGGAACCAGTGGGAAACTGGGGGTAAGGAACCAGTGGGAAACTGTGGGTAAGGAACCAGTGGGAAACTGGGGTAAGGAACCAGTGGGAAACTGGGGTAAGGAACCAGTGGGAAACTGGGGTAAGGAACCAGTGGGAAACTGGGGGTACGGAACCAGAATGAAACTGGGGGTAAGGAACTAGTGGGAAACTGGGGGTAAGGAACCAGAGTGAAACTGGGGTAAGGAACCAGAGTGAAACTGGGGGTAAGGAACCAGTGGGAAACTGGGGTAAGGAACCAGAGTGAAACTGGGGTAAGGGACCAGTGGGAAACTGGGGGTAAGGAAAAAGTGGGAAACTGGGGTAAGGAACCAGTGGGAAACTGGGGTAAGGAACCAGTGGGAAACTGGGGGTAAGGAACCAGTGGGAAACTGGGGTAAGGAACCAGTGGGAAACTGGGGTAAGGAACCAGTGGGAAACTGGGGGTAAGGAACCAGTGGGAAACTGGGGGTAAGGAACCAGTGGGAAACTGGGGTAAGGAACCAGAGTGAAACTGGGGTAAGGAACCAGTGGGACACTGGGGGTAAGGAACCAGCGGGAAACTGGGGTAAGGGCCCAGAGTGAAACTGGGGTAAGGAACCAGAGTGAAACTGGGGGTAAGGAACCAGTGGGAAACTGGGGTAAGGAACCAGAGTGAAACTGGGGGTAAGGGCCCAGTGGGAAACTGGGGGTAAGGAACCAGTGGGAAACTGGGGTAAGGAACCAGTGGGAAACTGGGGGTTAGGAACCAGAGTTAAACTGGGGGTAAGTGCCCAGAGTGAAACTGGGGGTAAGGATCCAGTGGGAAACTGGGGGTAAGGAACCAGTGGGAAACTGGGGGTAAGGAACCAGTGGGAAACTGGGGTAAGGAACCAGTGGGAAACTGGGGGTAAGGAACCAGTGGGAAACTGGGGTAAGGAACCAGTGGGAAACTGGGGGTAAGGAACCAGTGGGAAACTGGGGTAAGGAACCAGAGTGAAACTGGGGTAAGGAACTATTGGGAAAATTGGGTAAGGAACCAGTGGGAAACTGGGGGTAAGGGCCCAGAGTGAAACTGGGGGTAAGGAACCAGAGTGAAACTGGGGGTAAGGAACCAGTGGGAAACTGGGGTAAGGAACCAGAGTGAAACTGGGGGTAAGGAACCAGAGTGAAACTGGGGGTAAGGAACCAGAGTGAAACTGGGGGTAAGGAACCAGTGGGAAACTGGGGTAAGGAACCAGAGTGAAACTGGGGTAAGGGCCCAGAGTGAAACTGGGGTAAGGAACCAGAGTGAAACTCGGGTTAGGAACCAGTGGGAAACTGGGGTAAGGAACCAGAGTGAAACTGGGGGTAAGGAACCAGAGTGAAACTGGGGGTAAGGAACCAGAGTGAAACTGGGGGTAAGGAACCAGTGGGAAACTGGGGTAAGGAACCAGAGTGAAATTGGTGTAAGGGCCCAGTGGGAAACTGGGGGTAAGGAAAAAGTGGGAAACTGGGGTAAGGAACCAGTGGGAAACTGGTGGTAAGGAACCAGTGGGAAACTGGGGTAAGGAACCAGTGGGAAACTGGGGGTAAGGAACCAGTGGGAAACTGGGGTAAGGAACCAGTGGGAAACTGGGGTAAGGATCCAGTGGGAAACTGGGGTAAGGAACCAGAGCGAACCTGGGGTAAGGAACCAGTGGGAAACTGGGGGTAAGGAACCAGAGTGAAACTGGGGTTAAGGGCCCAGAGTGAAGCTGGGGGTAAGGGCCCAGAGTGAAACTGGGGGTAAGGAACCAGAGTGAAACTGGGGTAAGGGCCTAGAGTGAAACTGGGGTAAGGAACCAGAGTGAAACTGGGGTAAAGAACCAGTGGGAAACTGGGGTAAGGAACCAGTGGGAAACTAGGGTAAGGAACCAGTGGGAAACTGGGGGTAAGGAACCAGTGGGAAACTGGGGTAAGGGCCCAGAGTGAAACTGGGGGTAAGGAACCAGAGTGAAACTGGGGGTAAGGAACCAGTGGGAAACTGGGGTAAGGAACCAGAGTGAAACTGGGGGTAAGGGCCCAGAGTGAAACTGAGGGTAAGGGCCCAGATGCAACTGGGGGTAAGGAACCAGAGCGAAACTGGGGTAAGGAAACAGTGGGAAACTGGGGTAAGGGCCCAGAGTGAAACTGGGGGTAAGGGCCCAGACTGAAACTGGGGGTAAGGAACCAGAGTGAAACTGGGGTAAGGAACCAGTGGGAAACTGGGGTAAGGCACCAGAGTGAAACTGGGGGTAAGGTCCCAGTGGGAAACTGGGGGTTAGGAACCAGTGGGAATCTGGGGTAAGGAACCAGAGTGAAACTGGGGGTAAGGAACCAGAGTGAAACTGGGTGTAAGGGCCCAGAGTGAAACTGGGGGTAAGGAACCAGAGTGAAACTGGGGGTAAGGGCCCAGAGTGAAACTGGGGGTAATGAACCAGAGTGAAACTGGGGTAAGGGCCTAGAGTGAAACTGGTGTAAGGAACCAGTGGGAAACTGGGGTAAGGAACCAGTGGGAAACTGGGGTAAGGAACCAGTGGGAAACTGGGGGTAAGGAACCAGTGGGAAACTGGGGGTAAGGAACCAGTGGGGAACTGGGGGTAAGGAACCAGTGGGAAACTGGGGTAAGGAACCAGTGGGAAACTGGGGGTAAGGAACCAGTGGGAAACTGGGGTAAGGGCCCAGGGTGAAACTGGGGCTGAGGAAACAGAGTGAAACTGGGGGTAAGGTACCAGTGGGAAACTGGGGTAAGGAACCAGAGTGAAACTGGGGGTAAGGAACCAGAGTGAAACTGGGGGTAAGGAAACAGAGTGAAACTGGGGGTAAGGAACCAGTGGGAAACTGGGGGTAAGGAACCAGAGTGAAACTGGGGCTAAGGGCCCAGAGTGAAACTGGCGGTAAGGAACCAGTGGGAAACTGGGGTAAGGAACCAGAGTGAAACTGGGGGTAAGGAACCAGAGTGAAACTGGGGGTAAGGGCCCAGAGTGAAACTGGGGGTAAGGAACCAGAGTGAAACTGGGGCTAAGGGCCCAGAGTGAAACTGGCGGTAAGGAACCAGTGGGAAACTGGGGTAAGGAACCAGAGTGAAACTGGGGGTAAGGGCCCAGAGTGAAACTGGGGGTAAGGGCCCAGAGTGAAACTGGAGTTAGGAACCAGTGGGAAACTGGGGTAAGGAACCAGAGTGAAACTGGGGGTAAGGGCCCAGTGGGAAACTGGGGGTAAGGAACCAGTGGGAAACTGGGGTAAGGAACCAGTGGGAAACTTGGGGTAAGGAACCAGAGTGAAACTGGGGCTGAGGAAACAGAGTGAAACTGGGGGTAAGGTGCCAGTGGGAAACTGGGGTAAGGAACCAGAGTGAAACTGGGGGTAAGGAACCAGAGTGAAACTGGGGGTAAGGAACCAGAGTGAAACTGGGGGTAAGGAACCAGAGTGAAAATGGGGTAAGGAACCAGTGGGAAACTGGGGGTAAGGAACCAGAGTGAAACTGGGGGTAAGGAACCAGTGGGAAACTGGGGTAAGGAACCAGTGGGAAATTGGGGTAAGGAACCAGAGTGAAACTGGGGTAAGGAACCAGTGGGAAACTGGGGTAAGGAACCAGTGGGAAACTGGGGGTAAGAGCCCAGAGTGAAACTGGGGGTAAGGAACCAGAGTGAAACTAGGGTAAGGGCCCAGAGTGAAACTGGGGGTAAACATAGAAACATAGAAACATGGAGCAGGAGTAGGCCATTCAGCCCGTCGAGCCTGCTCCACCATTCAATACGATCATGGCTGATCATCCAAATCCAGTACCCTGTCCCTGCTTTCTCCCACAGAATCCCCATCGAGCCTGCACCGACACATATCCCACCCTATCCCCGTAACTCCACGTATTTAATTCCAGCTAACATATCCCATCCTATCCCCGTAACCCCACATATTTAATCCCCCCCTAACACTAAGGGTCAATTTATCATAGCCAAATCAACCTAACCCGCACATTTTTGGACTGTGGGAGGAAACCGGAGCACCCGGAGGAAACCCACGCAGACACGGGGAGAATGTGCAAACTCCACACAGACAGTCACCCGAGGCTAGATTCGAACCCGGGTCTCTGGCGCTGTGAGGCACCAGTGCTAACCACTATGCCACCGTGTTGCCCAGAGTGAAACTGGGGTAAGGAACCAGAGTGAAACTGGGGTAAGGAACCAGTGGGAAACTGGGGTAAGGAACCAGTGGGAAACTGGGGTAAGGAACCAGTGGGAAACTGGGGGTAAGTGCCCAGAGTGAAACTGGGGTAAGGAACCAGAGTGAAACTGGGGTAAGGGCCCAGAGTGAAACTGGGGGTAAGGAACCAGAGTGAAACTGGGGTAAGGGCCCAGAGTGAAACTGGGGTAAAGAACCAGAGTGAAACTGGGGTAAGGAACCAATGGGAAACTGGGGTAAGGAACCAGTGGGAAACTGGGGTAAGGAACCAGCAAGACAGAGTGAGAGAGAGAAAGAGAGAGAGTTTGAAAGTGAAATGTACAACGGGAGACCTAGGCAGCATGTACCTAAGCGGCAGCACTGGAGGAGGTGCACCTCCAATGATTTCAATAACAACAGAAAACAAGGAGTGACATCACAGGACAGCAGATAGGTGATTGGTTGGTGAGTATTAACGTTTTTCCTCTCTAAGCTAGGACAGTGGTTTAAACTAGGAGCAGGAAACTATAACGTACTTTATTAAATTTATAACTTAACTAGTTAAACTAATTAATATAACTATAAATAGCCGTTGAATAAAGTCTTTTGCTAATTAAGTAAATAAAATAAGATTACACCAATACATGGCAGGGCCGGTTGTGTGTCTGGACTGCAGTGTGTGGGAGTTTGTGGACAGCGAGACTGTCCCAAGCGAACACGTCTGCAGGAGATGTCTCCGTCTCGAATCTCTCCGGCTCAGAGTCATTGAGCTGGAGTGCGAGTTGGAGACACTCCGACACATAAGGGAGGGGGAGAAGTATCTGGACAGTTTGCTCCAGCCCTCGGTCACACCTCGTAGAGAGGTTCAGAATGGGGTTGGTGTGAGCGACAGTGTGCAGAGTAAGGGGAACCCAGGTAAGAAAGGGAACGAGGATCCACAGAAACTGATCCTATCCGACAGGCACAATGTACTTGCTACCTGTGAGGATAGAGACTGTCGGAAGGACAGCCAGAATGTGGACCATGGCACCTGGGATCAGGAGGCTGTCCTGGGGGGGGAGGAGCAGGAGGAGAGGAAGCCTAATGTGGTAGTTGTAGGGGATTCATTAATTAGGAAGACAGATAGCATCCATTGTAAGCAAGATCGAGAGTCCCACATGGTATGTTGCCTACATGGTGCCACAGTGAGGGACATTTCGAACCGGCTTGAAAGGATATTGGAGAGGGAGGGGGAGGATCCAGTCATTGTGGTCCATGTTGGGACAAACAACATAGGGAAGAGTAGGCAAGAGGTCCTGTTTGGGGAGTGCCAGGAACTAGGAGCTAAATTAAAGAACAGGACCTCAAGGGTTATAATCTCGGGATTATTACCTGAGTCACGTGCAAATTGGCGTAGGGATAAGCTGATTAGGGAAGTAAACACGTGGCTAAAAGAGTGGTGTGGGAAAGAGGGGTTCCATTTCATGGGGCACTGGCACCAGTATTGGGACAGGAAGGAACTGTACCGTTGGTACGGACTCCACCTGAACCGGTCTGGGACCAGGGTCCAAGCGGAAAGGATAAATAGGGCAGTCACAAGGACTTTAAACTAGTAAATGGCGAGGGGGGGGGGGGGTGGTGGGTGGAGGGCTCAGGGGTAAATTTTAGTACAAATAATAGTTCAAAAACAAATGAAATGGAAGAGAGTAGAGTAACAGTCAGAAATTGTGCTTTAGGCAGGACAGGTAAAGGGAAAACTAAAAGATGTAAAGTGATTAAACCAGGAGAGAGAAATAAGAAACATCTGAGTAAAACATCAGAGCTGAAGGACAGGCCAGGGTGTATGGCCCAAATAAGCGTTCTTTATACAAACACATGGGGGTAGAAATTAGGTCGCGCCCCATTTGGGGTGCAAATATCGTCTGGACGCAAATATTAGCGCCTGGCGCTAATTATCGGCACTGACAGGAAACTTCACTTTTACCGCCCCGGGAGGTGAGTGGAGCGCTAAAGCAGGCGCTGCACACCTGTCTTAAGGCGCAAAGGCCGAGCAGTGAGGCGCTAACTCAGAGCGCTGGCGAAGCTCATGTAATGTCAGTCAGCAATGAAACACACACACAATGGCACGGGCCAGTTCTTAAAGGGGATGGTTATCTTGCTTTCCATCCACATCCTGTTCATTGCAGCCTTGAATCTCGGCCTGGAGAGACTTGCACATCAAATGTGCTGGAAAGAACAATGGAGAGTAACAGGCAAAGAGCTCAGAGTGCAGCTCCCACAGTCTCTGCTAAATCGATACAAGGAATGGCAAATCAAAATGAACCTGCAAAGTGCTGCTCAGTACCCAAAACTCCTTCCCACAACGTTGAATCTCTCCAGAAGTCTCTCCCTCTCTCTCTCAGAATGCGTAGTTCAAAAATGGCCACCAACAATAAAAGACAGGAAGAGGCCCCCTTTAAATAGCGCCCCCCCCAGCCCCACAGCGATTGATAGCGTTCCAGTCTTCTGGTCGTTGGATGCGCCAGGCGGTAAGGCAGGGGGCGCCACTCAATTTCTGCTCCGGGGCGCCACAAGGGCGTTGCACCATGGAATGACGTCACAATCTGCGCGCGCAGGTGGTCGCAGCGGTAAGTTTTAGCGCCGCCGCACAATCTCAAGTTAAGTTCTCGAGCGGCGCAAACATCGCTGCACACGGGCGTTAGCGGCTTTGCGCCCCATTAGCGCCCTCTTAAGGCACTAACGGGAGGCGCAACCAAGTGAATTTTTACCCCATGGAGTATAAGGAATAAATTGAACGAACTGCAGGCGCAAATTCAAATTGGAGGGTATGACATGGTAGCCATTACTGAGACATGGCTGTAAGACGGTCATGACTGGGAACTAAATATACCAGGTTATAAGGTCTACAGGACAGACAGGGAAAATGGCAGAGGGGCAGGAGTAGCCTTAGTGATTAGGGATGAAATCACTTCAATGATAAGAGAGGATTTTAAAGAGCGGTAAGCAACCAGTGGAGACCTTATGGGTTGAATTAAGAAATAGGAAAGGACTTAAGACTGTAGTGGGAGTTGTGTATCGGCCCCCTAGTAGCAGCTCTGAAGTGCTAGATTGTATAAATGCAGAGATTGAACAAGCGTGTAGTAAAGGCAGAGTGGTTTTATTGGGGGATTTTAACTTTCATATCGATTGGGATAAGCAGACTAGCACCTGTCAGAAAGGTAGTGAATTTCTTGAGTGTGTCCGGGATAATTTTCTACAACAATATGTCCTAGAGGCAACAAGGGGGCAAGCCATATTACATTTAGTAATGAGTAATGAGACAGATTTAGTTAACAGCCTAACTGTGCGTGAACATTTATCCAATAACGATCATAACATGATCGAGTTCAAAGTAGTGTTTGAAAGGGAGAAACACGAAACAGCTACTAAGATTTTAGATTTGGGTAAAGCCAACTTCAATGGGATGAGGCAGAGACTGTCCACAGTAAACTGGGCAAATCTGTTAATGGGTAAAATGACAGAAAATCAGTGGGAGATGTTTAAAAAAGAATTTAATGTGATACAGAACCAGTTTATACCCCTGAGGGGCAAGAGCTCTACTTGCCAAAAGAAACAGCCATGGACAACTAAAGAGGTAAGGGACAGCATAAAACTAAAGGAAAGAGCATACAAACATGCAAAAAATAGCAAAGATCCTGGTGAATGGGAAAGATACAAAGAACAGCAAAGGGTCACAATACAGATAGTAAGAGCTACAAAAAGGGAGTAGAAAAGAAACTTGCAAGGGATATCAAAATCAATATGAAGAATTTTTACAGTTACATTAGGAAAAAGAGACTGGTCAGGAGCAATGTTGGCCCCTTAAAAACTGAAAGTGGTGATACTGTCAATTACAATTGTAAGGTTTCCACAATTTGCAGATCCCCAAAACCTAAGGAAAAAGGACTTTGGAACTACCCCAGAGTGATAAAAATGCATTTGGGCCTAACATAAGGAATTTAAGACCAAAACCAAGCTTTGGCATTTTAAGAGGACATGTCTGGACATGTAAGGGAGAAAAGGCTGCACAGGAGGTGGGTTCAACCTCTGTAAATAGCAGTTTTGGGTATTGCATTGTCTGGGAATCGGGATGACCTCACTCAAGCCCCAGCAAGCATTTAACATTTGGACAATAGGCCCTGGGAGAAGGCAGCCCCACCCAAAACACAGGCCTCATTAAAACCTATCGCAGACCCATCAAAACCATTCGAATAATTCAAGACACCTTTTGAATATCCCCAGGCCCAAACAGGATGCCAGAAGCCTGTAAACAATAAAACATCTAGTACAGCCATTACTTCATCAAAAACCAATCAGCCAGGTATCTATAGGGACAAGATTTGAGGCGTAGATAAAGGCCCTGCCTAAATGGGAGACATCGGAAGCCATCAGGACAATTTAACACCAAGTTAAACCCATAAAAACTTAACAAGCCCGCAAAACCAAGACAAATGGAATGAACAGGCCTCAACTGAAACCTAAATCACTTCAACACGACACCGATTTAGTAAGGGGTTTTGGCGCGTAAAAGAGAAAGGGTCTGAACAGTAGAATTGAGAGCCTAATCCCCCAAGAAGCCCTCTCTCAGCTCTGTTCCAGTTGCAGCAAGTTCCAGCAAGACACTACCAGCCACACGACACGAGCAGGAGGTGGAGAGAAGCAGCAAGGCCCCGGGGCAGACCCGGGGCGAGATCGGAGGTAGGGACAGACTAGGCCAGGCAAGGGCTAGAGCTGAGGCCACTGGGAGCGAGTCGGCATCACTCAGCACACGGTCTAGCACTAGCAGCCACTAGCCAAGGTCACTGGAGGCTGGGAGTGAGTCGGCATCGCTGAACCCACGGTCCAGCCCCAGAAGGTACCGCCCCGACAAGCCTCCAACGCAACAAAACTTGACGACCAGACCACCATCGCAGATTTCACAGACCGGTACCACGTGGGACGGCAGGCCCCAAAGGACAAAAAGAGAGTACCTCAAAATCGCAATCAACTTACCTGGCTGGATTTCGCACTGTCAAAACCCCTGTTTGGTGAGCATTATCCCTGATCTCCTGAAACTGAAATCTAGCTAGAAAGTGGGATTTTTGGGAGGGATAAGGGCTTTTGTATATTGTCACTCTCCCTCGCCTGTACCGTGTGTTCCCCAACCTGTTTAAGTGTTAAGTGTGTTTTAAGTTTGTTACCTTTTCTTTTAATAAAAGTCAAAGGGGGAGAAATTCAGTATCGCCCCATTTGGGGCGCAATTATCGGCCGGGCGCAAAGATTAGTGCCTGGCGCTAATTATCGCCACCGACTGCAAACTTGACTTTTATCGCCCCTGGAGGTGATTGGAGTGTTAAATCAGGCGCTTCACACCTGTCTTAAGGCGCAAACGCCGAGGAGCGAGACGCTACCTCAGAGCGCTGGCAAAGCTCATGTGATGTCAGTCAGCAATGGAACACACACACAATGGCACGGGCCAGTTCTTAAAGGGGAGGGTTGATCTTGCTTTCCATCCACATCCTGCTCATTGCAGCCTTGAATCTCGGCCTGGAGAGACCTGCACATCAAATCTGCTGGAAAGAACAATGGAGAGTACCAGGGAAAGAGCTCAGAGTGCAGCCCCCACATTCTCTTCTAAATCGATACAAGGAAGGGCAAATCAAAATGAACCTGCAAAGTGCTGCTCAGTACCCAAAACTCCTTCACACAGCGTTGAATCTCTCCAGAAGTCTCTCTCTCTCTCTCTCAGAATGCGTGGTTCAAAAATGTCACCAACAATAAAAGGCAGGAAGTGGTCGCCTTTAAATAGCACTCCCCCAGTCCCTTCCTGACTGCAAAACGCTCCCCTCAACCTGTCGTTGCTAGCGGCAGGCGGTAAGGCAGGGGGCGCCACTCAATATCCGCTCCGGGGCGATACCGGGGCGTTGCGCACTCGACTGACGTCACGATCTGCCGGCGCAAGAGATGGTGGCGGTAGTGTTTAGCGCCGCCGCAAAATGTCTAGTTAATTTCGCGAGCGGCGCAAACATCGCCGCGCCCGGGCACTAGATGCTTTGCGCCCCATTAGCGCCCTCTTAAGGCGCTAACGGAGGCACAACCAACTGAATTTTCCCCCCAAAATTCTTTCATTGGAACCTGTTGTCTACTGCATCTTTATTCACAACCCCTAAATAAGTCCAAGGTCTGGAACCAGGGGCGTGGGGCATGAGTCAGAGGTGAGGCTGACCCCTACCACACCACCCCCTACACAATGGGGAAATGGCAGACATGTTGAATAATTACATTGCGTCAGTATTTACAGTAGAAGAAGAGGATAGCACGCCGGAAATCCCAAAGAAACTAATATTGAATCGGGGACAGGGACTCAATAAAATTAACGTAAGTAAAATAACAGTAATGAAGAAAATAATGGCACTAAATAGTGACAAATCCCCAGGACCAGATGGTTTCCATCCCAGGGTTTTAAAGGAAGTAGGTGAGCACATTGTAGATGCCCTGACTATAATCTTCCAAAGATCTCTTGATTCAGGAACCGTCCCTTTAGATTGGAAAATTGCACATGTCACTCCGCTATTTAAGAATGGCGAGAGAGGGAAACCAGGGAATTATAGATCAGTTAGCCTAACACCTATTGTCGGGAAATTGCTAGAGTCTATAATTAAGGATAGAGTGACTGAACACCTCGAAAATTGTCAGTTGATCAGGGAGAGCCAGCATGGATTGTGAAATGTAGGTCATGCCTGACAAACCTGATTGAATTTTTTGAAGAGGTGACTAAAGTAGTGGACAGGGGAATGTCTATGGATGTTATTTATATGGACTTCCAGAAGGCATTTGATAAAGTCCCACATAAGAGACTGTTAACTAAGGTAGAAGCCACGGAATTGAGGGCAAATTATTGACCTGGTTAGGAAATTGGCTGAGTGGCAGGAGAGAGAGAGTGGGGATAATGGGCAGGTACTCAAATTGGCAGGATGTGACTAGTGGTGTCCCGCAAGGATCTGTATTGGGGCTTCAACTATTTACAACATTTATTTACAACTTAGATGATGGCATAGAAAGTCATATATCCAAATTTGCTGATGACACAAAGATAGGCCATGATGTGGAGATGCCGGCGTTGGACTGGGGTGGACAAAAATGAGAAGTCGCACAACACCATGTTATAGTCCAACAGATTTATTTAATTTAACAAGCTTTCGGAGCTAGGCGGCATTGTAGGCAATGTAGATGAAAGCATAAAATTACAAAGGGATGTTTTTAAAATAAGTGAATGGGCAAAACTGTGGCAAATGGATTTCAATGCAGGCAAATGTGAGGTCATCCACTTTGGACCTAAAAATGATAGAACAGGGTACTTTCTAAATGGTGAAAAGCTAAAAACAGTGGAGGTGGGCAAAGAATCCTAAGGCAGGCTCCTTGAAAAGATTGGGAGTCCCGTATGCAGGAGACCTGGAGACTCCCCTGAACCAGGTGGGATGGGACACACACTGACCTCAAACACTAAATTAGCCACGGAATTAATATGATTCAGTTAAAGAGAGTTAGTATCACACTAGGACAAAAGGTAATTCAAGGACATTGTAAAAGACTTCAATACAAATTTAAAATTTAAAGATGGCTGGCTATTTTATAGTAAGAAATGTCTTATATTGATAAGTAATATTAACTATTGGTTTGCCAAGTACAAACGCTGATGGTGATCATCATAACACTAAAATGTATGTGGAACGAAAAAAAAAGACATCCAACCTCACAAAAAGAACTCTACCTGTCCGATCCAGCAAAAGAACCCAAATGTTAACGGACTAGAAGTCATTGAATCAGGAAATGTATTAAAGAATGATGTGAGTTTTGAAATTGTACCGGTTGTGTGAAACATGACCTTGAATCTTTCAACTAGATTATACGAAGGGAGTTATTCACAATTAATAGACAAATTGGTAGGAGAATTCGTAAAGGAGGTGTTAGTAAAGAGCCGAGGTCTGCACTGTCTTGGTCTCCCGCTGCTTTTATCTGCCGCCTCCTCAGTGCTCTCCTTAAAACCAACCTCTTTAACCAAGCTTTTGGTCACCTTTCCTGATATCTCCTGAGGTGGCTCGGTGTCAAAGATGGTTTTATTGATAGCGATCTTCTTCAGTGCCTCGGGACATTTTGCTCTGTTCAATACAGTATATAAATACAAGTTAACCAGTCCCCATCCACCACCACCCTCCTCCGCCTGGCTGAACTTGTTCTCACATTGAACAACTTCTCCTTTGACTCTACCCATTTCCTCCAAATTAAAGGTGTTGCTATGGGTACCCGCATGGGTCCTAGCTATGCCTGCCTTTTCGTGGGATATGTGGAACACTCTTTGTTCCAGTCCTACTCGGGTCCCCTCCCTCACCTCTTTTTCCGGTACATTGATGACTGTATCGGTGCCGTCTCCTGCTCTCGCCCTGAACTAGAACATTTCATTCACTATGCTTCCAATTTCCACCCTTCCCTCACCTTCACATGGTCCATCTCCGACTCTTCCCTTCCCTTCCTCGACTTCTCCATCTCCATCTCTGGGGATAGGTTATTGACTAACATTCACTACAAGCCCACTGACTCCCACAGCTACCTGGACTACACTTCCTCCCACCCCGCCTCCTGTAAGGACTCTATTCCATTCTCCCAGTTTCTCCGTCTCCGCCGCATCTGCTCTGATGATGCCACCTTCCATACCAGTGCTTCCGACATGTCTTCCTTTTTCCTCAACCGAGGATTCCCCTCTACAGTGGTTGACACGGCCCTCGACCGTGTCCGTTCTATCTCCCTCACTTCTGCCTTCACCCCTGCCCCTCCCTCCCGGAACCACGATAGGGTTCCCCTTGTCCTCACCTTTCACCCCACCAGCCTCCACATTCAACGGATCATCCTCCGCCATTTCCGCCACCTCCAGCGTGATCCCACCACCAAACACATCTTCCCCTCACCTCCCCTTTCAGCATTCCGTAGGGACCGCTCCCTCCGCGACACCCTAGTCCACTCCTCTACCACCCCCAGCACCCCTTCCCCTTCGCCCGGCACCTTCCCGTGCACGCACAGGAGATGCAACACATGCCCTTATACCTCCCCTCTTCCCACTGTCCAGGGCCCCAAACACCCCTTCCAGGTGAAACAGCGATTTACTTGTACTTCCTGCAATTTAGTATACTGTATTCGCTGCTCACGATGTGGACTCCTCTACATTGGGGAGACCAAACGCAGATTGGGTGACCGCTTTGCGGAACACCTCCGTTCAGTCCGTAAGGGGGACCCCAAGCTCCCGGTGGCCTGTCACTTTAATTCACCGCTTCACTCCCACTCTGACCTCACCGTCCTCGGCCTATTACACTGTTCCACGGAAGCTCAGCGTAAGCTTGAGGAACAGCACCTCATCTTTCGTTTAGGCACGCTACAGCCCTCTGGACTCAATATCGAGTTCAACAATTTTAGATCATAACCTCAGCTCCAATCACATTTATATTTTATTTTTTCCACCCTTTTATTTGTCCCCCCCCCACCTTTTTTTTTCCTCCTAGAAGCTGGCAGCTGTCCTTCATTCTGCCAGTGGATTTCACACTTCATTCAGCCTTAATCTGTCACATTAACACCACCTCTAGCCTTGCATATCTCTTAATGTCTCTTAATGTCTCTTCATCTCCCCCTTTGTTCCTTTATCCCCTCCCGCTTTTCCCAGCTTTACCCTGGCCTTAAATCTATTTGATTTCCGGCTCTTCCCAGTTCTGATGAAAGGTCATCGACCTGAAACGTTAACTCTCTTTCTCTCTCCACGGATGCTGCCTGGCCTGCTGAGTTTTTCCAGCGTTTTCTGTTGTTATTTCAGATTTCCAGCATCCGCAGTATTTTGCTATCATATAAATACAAGTTGTTGTTGTTGTCTCTGTCTCTTTCTCTCTATCTCTGTCTTTCAAACTCTCTCTCTTTCTCTCTCTCTTGCTCTGTCTCTGTCTCTCTCTCAGTCTCTCTCTCTCTCTAAGGAGAATTTTAACCTAAAAATCGGGTGGGTTGAGGTCGGGTGGGAAGTTAAAGTGTTAAAAATCTGAATCCTGACCTGAGCCCGCCTCCAACCCACCCACTTCCCATTTGAACGGAGGCGGGTTGGGGGGGGGGGGGGGGCGGCCAGCCAATCTGCTGCCAGGAGGCGGGCCATCTATTTAAATATTATAATGAGGCTGGAAGCCTCTGCTTTAACCTCCATTTGGTGTTTAACTTTACCTGGTCGGGTTTTGCAGGCCTCGTGACACCAGCCAGCTAATACAATGCGAGGACTGCTGGTTCCAGGAGATAAGTGTCTTAACCCATTCCCCGCCATCGGAGACCACTACCCCCACCAGGCCTCCTATATCCCCCCCCCAGGCCTCCAATCCCCGCAGGCAGCAATTGTGGCAAACATTAGACTTAGAAAAAAAAACAAATCCTACTACAATCATTTTAATGTTGTTACCTGTCTGGAGAATGGACTCACAGTGCCATCCCGTAATCCCAAAGATTAACCTGAACCACCAATGCTGTTTGTGCAGGTCAGAATAGAGATAAATCTTCAGCAGGCCTGGAACATCCTGAGAATGACAAGTGTTTGATCGAGAATATGTGTGAGGGGTTTTGGATGCAGAGGCCTATGGACTAGTACAGCTGGAAACAGTATAAATAGCTCGAGAGCGAGGAGCACTGAGCAGTGACCCAGACTCAGCAATGATATCACGTCCAAACTCAGAGCCACAAAGACACAGATCTCAACTTAAAGGGGCGAAGTACCCACACCTCATAGCCATAGTCTACTCCAAGTATTCCTCCCAACAGGAAAAAGATAAACACAGACCGTACAGCTTCTTCTACAACTGCTTCGCGAACTACAGGAAGCTGTCTTTCCGTAACTGGTTAGTTGTGCCTTCTGCTCACAGGGTCTTAATGCCTCTGGTGTTTACCGTGTATTCTGTTGACTAGTCAATAAATTGAAGTTGATCCCCTATGGAAACCCTCACCTCCCCCCCGCCCCCCGTGCTCCTCCCGGCCCGCGAACTCTTCACACACCCCCCCGCCATCCCCCTACCCAATGCTCCTCCGGCCACTCCCCAGCCTCCACGTGATCCCTCCCTCCCTCCTCTCTGCGGTCTCGTGCCGCAGGCCTACCCACGCAGACCGAGCCAGCCTCTCAATCTGGCTGTCTGCAGTTGGGAAACAGAGGCTTCCCATGCAAATCAGGCCCTGCCGTTAAATTTGGGGATTCACAGCCTCACGTCTCTGTGGTGGCATCTGCACTGCTGGCAGAGCATGTCAGCGCTAAGACAGCACAATGAGAATTATCGGCCCTCCCTCGTGGCTGGTAGTGAGGTTCTGGCATGATGTGGAACCCCGGCCCTTTGTCACTGCTGTTAGAAATGGGGGCCAACAGCAGTGGGGGCTTGTCGACACTGGCTCTGCAGTCACTACCATACATGCTTCACATCCCTTATCGCACCCGTACGCCACCAGCGCTGTCACTCCTTTGCAGCATTTAGGTGGATCTGCTCAAATGTCCACTTCTCTGGTTAAGATATTTATCTCTTGAGTTTGCGCCACTGTTGGTTTGTTATGTTGGTACAGTAATGGCTGTGAGTAGGCCCGATTAGAGCGGTATTGTGCGGCAGTGGCCGTGAGTAGGCCCGATTAGAGCGGTATTGTACGGCAGTGGCCGTGAGTAGGCCCGATTAGAGCGGTATTGTGCGGCAGTGGCCGTGAGTAGGCCCGATTAGAGCGGTATTGTACGGCAGTGGCCGTGAGTAGGCCCGATTAGAGCGGTATTGTACGGCAGTGGCTGTGAGTAGGCCCGATTAGAGCAGTATTGTGCGGCAGTGGCTGTGAGTAGGCCCGATTAGAGCGGTATTGTGCAGCAGTGGCTGTGAGTAGGCCCGATTAGAGCAGTATTGTGCGGCAGTGGCTGTGAGTAGGCCCGATTAGAGCGGTATTGTACGGCAGTGGCTGTGAGTAGGCCCGATTAGAGCGGTATTGTGCGGCAGTGGCTGTGAGCAGGCCCGATTAGAGCAGTATTGTGCGGCAGTGGCAGTGAGTAGGCCCGATTAGAGCGGTATTGTATGGCAGTGGCCGTGAGTAGGCCCGATTAGTGCGGTATTGTACGGCAGTGGCCGTGAGTAGGCCCGATTAGAGCGGTATTGTGCGGCAGTGGCCGTGAGTAGGTCCGATTAGAGCGGTATTGTACGGCAGTGGCTGGGAGTAGGCTCGATTAGAGGGGTATTACTTAGAAACATAGAAAACATAGAAGATAGGAGCAGGAGTAGGCCATTCGGCCCCTCGAGCCTGCTCCGCCATTCGATGAGATCATGGCTGATCATCCAAACTCAGTACACTGTACCTGCCTTCTCCCCATATCCCTTGATACCTTTAGCTTTAAGAAATATATCTAACTCATTCTTGAATATATTTAATGACTTGGCCTCAACTACCTTCTGTGGTAGAGATTTCCACAGGTTCACCACTCTCTGGGTGAAGAAATTCTTCCTCATTTATGTCCTAAATGGCTTACCCCTTATCCTTAGATTATGACCCCTGGTTCTGGACTCTCCGACCATCGGGAACAATCTTCCTGCATCTAGTTTGTCCAGACCTGTCAGAATTTTATACGTTTTGATGAGATCCCCTCTCATTCTTCTATACTCCAGCAAGTATAAGCCCAATCGACCCAATCTCTCCTCATATGTCATTCCTGCCATCCCAGGTATCAGCCTTGTGAATCTTCGCTGAACTCCCTCCATGGCAAGAACATCCTTCCTCAGATAAGGCGACCAAAACTGCACACAGTACTCAAGGTGTGGTCTCACCAAGGCCCTGTACAACTGCAGCAGGATATCCCTGTTCCTATACTCAAACCCTTTCGCTATGAAGGCCAACATACCATTTGCCTTCTTCACCGCCTGCTGCACCTGCATGCTTACCTTCAGCGACTGGTGCACAAGGACACCCAGGTCTCGTTGCACTTCCCCTTCTCTCAATCTCTTGCCATTCAGATAATAGTCTGCCTTTCTGTTTTTGACACCAAAGTGGATAACCTCGCATTTATCCACATTATATTGCATCTGCCACGCTTCTGCCCACGCACCCAACCTGTCCAAAACATCCTGGAGTTTCTCAGTATCCTCCTCGCAGCACACACTCCCACCCAGCTTTGTGTCATCTGCATACTTTGAGATATTACATCTAGTTCCCTTATCTAGATCATTAATGTATATTGTGAGTAGTTGGGGTCCAAGGACTGATCCCTGCGGTACCCCACTAGTCACTGCTTGCCACTCGGAAAAAGACCCATTAATTCCTACTCTTTGCTTTCTGTCCGCCAACCAGTTCTCTATCCAAGTCAATACCTTGCCCCCAATCCCATGTGCCTTAACTTTACATGCTAATCTCTTATGCGGGACTTTATCAAAAGCCTTTTGAAAGTCCAAATACACCACACCTACTGGTTCTCCCTTATCTATTTTCCAAGTTACATCCTCAAAAAATACCAGTAGATTAGTCAAGCACGATTTACCTATTGTACGGCAGTGGCCGTGAGTAGGCCCGATTAGAGCAGTATTGTACGGCAGTGGTCGTGAGTAGGCCCGATTGGAGCAGTATTGTGCGGCAGTGGCTGTGAGTAGGCCCGTTTAGAGCGGTATTGTATGGCAGTGGCTGTGAGTAGGCCTGATTAGAGCGGTGTTGTGCGGCAGTGGCTGGGAGTAGGCCTGATTAGAGCGGTGTTGGGCGGCAGTGGCTGTGAGTAGGCCCGATTAGAGCGGTATTGTGCGGCAGTGGCTGGGAGTAGGCCCGATTAGAGCGGTATTGTATGGCAGTAGCCGTGAGTAGGCCCGATTAGAGCGGTATTGTATGGCAGTGGCCGTGAGTAGGCCCGATTAGAGCGGTATTGTACGGCAGTGGCTGGGAGTAGGCCCGATTAGAGCAGTATTGTGCGGCAGTGGCCGTGAGTAGGCCCGATTGGAGCAGTATTGTATGGCAGTGGCCGGGAGTAGGCCTGATTAGAGCGGTATTGTATGGCAGTGGCCGTGAGTAGGCCCGATTAGAGCGGTATTGTATGGCAGTGGCCGTGAGTAGGCCTGATTAGAGCGGTATTGTATGACAGTGGCCATGAGTAGGCCTGATTAGAGCGGCATTGTATGGCAGTGGCTGGGAGTAGGCCCGATTAGAGCGGTATTGTGCGGCAGTGGCTGGGAGTAGGCCCGATTGGAGCAGTATTGTATGGCAGTGGCTGTGAGTAGACCCGATTAGAGCGGTATTGTATGGCAGTGGCCGTGAGTAGGCCCGATTAGAGCGGTATTGTGCGGCAGTGGCCAGGAGTAGGCCCGATTAGAGCGGTATTGTATGGCAGTGGCAGTGAGTAGGCCTGATTTGAGCGGTATTGTGCGGCAGTGGCCATGAGTAGGCCCGATTAGAGGTATTTTGGGATTGTCATGCTGTCCACCTATAAAGTAACCTCTGACTCGGCGAATAACTGCCTCTGGTTCGGAGGACAGGAGTTGGTTACGGTCTCAGTCTTTGCAGTAAAGAAACTAGATTCGTCTGTGCCATCTACCCGTTCCAGTGCTAGTGTATACGCAATTCTTACCTGACATACGGCTGTTTTTGCATCACATAAGCATGAGTGTGGAAGGATGACGGGTCCCGAAGAAATCAATGGCCCCCCTTACCCCACAGCCGAAGAGTTTCCTGTCCCGGCAGAGAGCCGCCCAGATGTACAAGCCACTATTGACCCGTTACTACAACAAGGAGTGCTTCGGAAAGGTACCTTTACCACAAATTCACCCACTTGGGCTGTTCAAAAACCTGCCGCTGCCAACTGACTGTCGCAAACTGAACTCGGTGATGCCTACTTGTTCTCCAGTAGTCCAAAAGACTCCTACCCTTTTGTTAAAAGTGCCAGCTGCAGTGTGTGTGTTCACCGTGTTAGGTATATCGAATGGATTCTGGGGCATTCCCGTGTGGAATGCAGATCAGTACAAGTTAGCCTTTACATTTCGAGGCCAACAGTACACATGGACCTGCCTCAAGGCTTCCACAACGCTCCCACCTTCTTCCATAAAGGTATGGCCAAGGCAGTAAAACATTTCTCCAGACCTGACTGCCTCCTGCAGTCCGTAGACCATCTTCTCCTCACCACCCCTGACGCCGCGCTACACTACCTACTACTGGATGAACTGTTAGTGCTACTCACCAGCAAAGGTCTCAATGTTAACCCGAAGAAGGCACAGACAGCCTCGTCGCAGGTTTCAACCCTCGGTATTATCACCTCGTCAACCGGCCCCAGCCCTGATGAACATGAAGTCAGCATCATCCAGCACCTGCCTCGACCTGTATCTAGCACGGCGCTATGCTCTTCTCTGGGCCTTGTGGGGTACCAGCGCACCTTTAGACCTGTTTGGCGGAGCTGCCACGACCTCTGTGTAACCTACAAAGGGGCTCTGTCGATGATATTCAGAGCTCATGGACTCCAGAGCTCACAGCCTCTGTTCATTCTCTAAAACAAGCGGTCATGCCTTAGACAACCTAATCTTGCAGGGGTGCAATTAAAAATGATATTAGGAAAGCAAAGAGAGAGCATGAAAAATTCTTGGAAAGTAAAATCAAGGAAAACCCAAAGATGTTTTATAAATATATTAAGAGTAAGAGGATAACTAAAGAAAGGGTAGGGCCTATTAGAGATCATGAGGGTAATCTGTGTGTGGAGGCGGGAGATGTCGGTCGGGTTCTTTATGAATACTTTGCGTCTGTTTTCACAAAGGAGAGGGGCGAAGCAGACATTGCTATCAGGGAGGAGTAGTGTGAAATATTAGATGAAATAAACATAGTGAAAGAGGAAGTATTAAGGGGTTTAGCAGCTTTAAAAGTGGATAAATTCCCAGGCCTGGATGAAATGTATCCCAGCCTGTTAAGCGAAGCAAAAGAGGAAATAGCAGAGGTCCTGACCATGATTTTCCAATCCTCTCTGGCTTCAGGTGTGGTGCCGGAGGACTGGAGGACTGCTAATGTGGTACACTTGTTTAAAAAGGGAGAATAGGATAGACCGAGTAATTACAGGCCAGTCAGCCTAACCTCGGTGGTGGGAAAATTATTGGAAAGAATTCTGAAGGACAGGATAAATCTTCATTTAGAAAGACACGGATTAATCAAGGATAGTCAGCACAGATTTGTTAAGGGAAGGTCGTGTCTGACAAACTTGATTGAATTTTTTGAGGAGGTAACAAGGAGGTTTGATGAGGGTAGTACGTTTGATGTAGTGTATATGGACTTTAGCAAGGCTTTTGATAAGGTTCCACATGGCAGACTGGTCACGAAGTTAAAAGCCCATGGGATCCAGGGCAAAGTGTCAAGTTGGATTCAAAACTGGCTCGGAGACAGGAAGCAGAGGGTAATGGTTGATGTGTATTTTTGTGCCTGGAAGGCTGTTTCCAGTCGGGTTCGCAGGGCTCAGTACTAGCATAGAATACAAAAGCAGGGGGGTTATGCTTCAACTGTATAAAACACTAGCTAGGCCTCAGCTGGAGTACTGCGTGCAGTTCTGGTCACCACATTACAGGAACATTACCTGACGAAGGAGCAGCGCTCCGAAAGCTCGTAATTTCAAATAAAACTGTTGGACTATAACCTGGTGTTGTGCGACTTCTCATTTTTGTCCACCCCAGTCCAACTCTCCGCATCATGACATTACAGGAAAGATGTGATTGCTCTAGAGAGGGTACAGAGGAGATTTACAAGGATGTTGCCGGGAGTAGAGAATCTTAGCTCTGAGGAAAGACTGGATAGGCTGGGTCTGTTTTCCTTGGAACAGAGGAGGTTGAGTGGAGACCTTATTGAGGTGTATAAAATTATGAGGGGCCTAGATAAAGTGGATAGGAAGGATCTATTTCCCTTAGCAGAAGGGGTCAAAAACCAGGGGACACAGATTTAAATTAATTGGGGGAATGTTTAGAGGAGATTTGAGGGGAAATTTCTTCACCCAGAGTGTGGTGGGGGTCTGGAACTCACTGCCTGAAAGGGTGGTAGAGGCAGGAACCCTAACCACATTTAAAAAGTACTTGGATGTGCACTTGGGATGCTGTAACCTGCAGGGCTACAGACCAAGAGCTGGGAAGTGGGATTAGGCTGGATAGCTCTTTGTTGGCCGGCGTGGACACAATGGGCCGAAATGGCCTCCTTCCATGCTGTAACTTTCTATGATTCGATGATAATCCTGAGCAACCCTTTCACTTACAAGTTGGAGCGACCGACCAGAGCCTAGCAGCTGCTCTTTGTCAGGACAAGGATGGTAAACTGCTCCCTATCGCTTATGCGTCCCGTACCCTCACTGGGGTAGAAAAAACTTATCATCCTTGCGAACGACATCTCCTGGCCACCCGCTGGGCAGTCAAACATTCCCCGTATATCACCGGCCTCCAGGTATCGCCCCTTCATTGGACCCACGCGGCGCTTAACCTGCTGCAGCGACCAGGTGACACTCACGTATCTAACATATGTCTAAACCATTGGATATCACTTCTAACTGGGCACCACCTTCAGGCCATTCCACAACAGACTGCCCTTATGCCTCAACTTTTATTGTATGAGGGTCAGGCTCCTGAAAGCCCCTCTCCACCGCTTGATACGCCAGATCACCTGGTCAGGACTCAGGAATGAAGTGGGACAGCGGATGTTTATGTCGACGGGTCTTCCTTCCACCTAGAGGGCAGACCGTACACAGGTTTTGCTGTGGTACTATCAGAAAGGACTCTCCAGTACACCTGCATCCCTCATTCAGCACAATACGCAGAGCTTGCTGCCCTTTCTACAGCAGTGACAGTCACAGTGGCTACCCCGGTGACTGTTCGGTCTGACAGTGCATACGTAGCCAACACTGTGACAGCCCTAGCCCTGTATGTCAAGAACAATTTCCGAACTACAGAGGGGAAGAATCTGGTGGTTACTACAGTCCGGCCAACCCTCTGGGGAGCTCTGAACTCCCGAACTGCCCCGTGCTACATTGGCAAGGTGAAGGCGTACACCAGGACTTCGGACACTCTCTCTCGTGGCAATGCCGCAGCCGACCAGGCAGCTAAATGAACAGCCCACTCTGCACCACGGTGGTCTTTACCTGTGACCACCGTTATCTCAGCACAAGGCCACCCTCTGACTCTCAGATTGACAGCTCTCCAGCTCTCCTACTCCCGCCTACCTGATGGTTGTTGCATGGCACCAAGCAGGCAAACCTCTGCCGCAGCCCTCCCCTGGGGCTCATCTGACTGTTCTCACTCCAACTGAGGCCCCTCTGATGTACCAGGCCTGAGCCATCGATGTCCTGGCTGTTTGAATTCCTCCCTCCTTCAGTGATGATCTCCTTTATCTGGCTCACACCCCTCCTGGAGGTGGACATTATGCCTTTGAAGCAACCTCTGATAAACTCTCTAAATTAGGTTGGAGGCCAGACATGCCAGATGATATTGAACCGCACATTGGTCGATGTCTCGTGTGCCTCCAGCATAACCCTCCGTACTCCTCCAACAAAGCTTTGTTACGTTCCGTGCCACCACCCCCCCTCCGCCCAGAAGGGCCGTGGACACACATTCAAATTGACTTCATTGGACCACTTCATCAAACATGCACTGCCTTGTCATCATCGACTTGACAAAAAAGTGAAATTGGGAACATTGTCATGTTACTTGACTGTGGGAAAAATATACATGTATTCAAACCAAAATGGAAGGCAACTTTGCCAATCATAATGTGGAGATGCTGGTGTTGGACTGGGGTGGACAAATGTGAGAAAAAAAACAGGTCATTCAGAAAAACATTACATCAAAGACAATGTGGCAGATGCTGGGGGCTGTTCTCCTGAAAGCTGGGTAATTTGCTACCATCTACCTCATATGTTTGCAGACGACACTAAACTAGGAGGGGGGGTGGGCTCAGAGGAGGAGACCAGGAAGCTCCAGAGCGATTTGGACAGACTGGGTGATTGGGCGGATAAATGGCAGATGCACTATAATGTGGACAAGTGCGAAGTTATCCACCTTGGGTGCAGGAACGGGAGGGCAAATTATTATTTAAATGGCAATAAATTGGGAGAGGGGGAAGTACAGAGAGACCTGGGTGTTCTTGTACACCAGTCACTGAAGGCGAGCATGCAGGTGCAACAGGCGGTCACGAAGGCAAACGGTATGCTGGCCTTCATAGCAAAAGGGTTGGAATACAGGAACAGGGATACCTTGCTGCAGCTGTACAGGGCACTGGTGAGACCACACCTCGAGTACTGTGTACAGTTTTGGTCGCCTCATCTGAGGAAAGATGTTCTTGCCATGGAGGGGGTGCAGCGGCGATTCACCAGGCTGATACCAGGAATGGCGGGATTGACCTATGAGGAGAGACTATGTAGTTTAGGGATGTACACACTGGAGTTTAGAAGATTGAGAGGGGACCTCATAGAAGTGTATAAAATTCTGACAGGTCTAGACAGACTAGATGCAGAAGGAATGTTTCCCTTGGCGGGTGAGAACAGAACTAGAGGACATAATTTAAGGATAAGGGCTAAACCATTTAGGACAGAAATGAGGGGGAATGTCTTCACTCAGAGGGTGGTGAACCTGTGGAACTCATTGCCACAGAGGGCAGTGTACGCCAGCTCATTAAATATATTTAAGAGGGAATTAGATATATTTCTACAGGCAAAAGGGGTTAAGGGTTACGGAGAGAAGGCGGGGACGGGATACTGAATTGGAGGATCAGCCATGATCTCATTAAATGGCGGAGCAGGCTCGAAGGGCCGGATGGCCTACTCCTGCTCCTATCTTCTATGTATCTATGTATCTATGTTGCAGGAAAGGATGCCCCGGAGCATGGTACATCGGCGAGACCATGCAGACACTACGTCAACGTATGAACGGACACCGCGCAACAATCGCCAGGCAGGAGTGTTCCCTCCCAGTCGGGGAACACTTCAGCAGTCAAGGTAATTCAGCCTCCGCTCTTCGGGTAAGCGTTCTCCAAGGCGGCCTTCGACACACACGACAACGCAAAATCATCGAGCAGAAACTGATAGCCAAGTTCCGCACCCATGAGGACGGCCTCAACCGGGATCTTGGGTTCATGTCACGCTACATGTAACCCCAGCTGACGTAGAGTCATCCAGACTCGAGTCGTCATTGGCTTGTTCTCTCTACACAGATGCGGCCGGACCTGCTGTGATTTCCAGCAAAAAAGTTTTTTGTTTTCCATACAGACCCCAGCATCTGCCACATTGTCTTTGATGTAATGTTTTCCTGACTGACCTGTTTGGACACCATGCACACCTTTGATTGCCGTGATTATCTCTCTGCCGAGGTGTGATAAAGGGCAGTTAGAAAGATTAACTGTAATCATCTGGCAGTGTTCTCTGACTATATATGCTGTGCCTATATACATCTCTTCACTTCACCTGAAGAAGGAGCAGCGCTCCGAAAGCTTGTGATTTCAAATAAAGCTGTTGGACTATAACCTGGTGTTGTGCGACTTCTCACATTTGCCAATCATAGACAAAGCAAGTCCATCAGTGTACTTCATAGGGGTCACAAGCAAAGGACGACAGAAGGTGGTATCATATTAACCAAGTGAAAGGGGCTGAGGATGCACCTCCTAAAAATGAGAAGTAATCAGATACTATGCTTGTATCCACAGGATTGAGACAGCAAATATGATGAACTCGGTGCTCCTCAGTGTGGCTCTAGTGGGCAATGAACAAGAAAGACCACGACTGGTGGATGCGAAACCCAACCTTACCAGACAGGGTATGAAGGAGATAAACTTACCCAGTGCTGGTCATGGCTGTCGGATGTCAAGTGTACTGAAGTCAAAGTAAAACTGAACTCAGAGACTTCTTGTACTGAGGGACATTGTGTGGTGTTGGACACAATCAGCAATAAAATTGTAATTGTAATGGGTTCACCTTCCGCCGCCATCAGATCCAAGATACTACAGCCAACTTCATCTTCCCCTTTCAAGTGCTCATCCATTTGGAGAACTAGGACCATAATTTTCAGCACAGGTGGAAGGTGGAGCTGAAAGAGTGGCGTGAAGAAGACTGGTCTGATCTTCTTTGGGCACTGGAGCCAGGTGGTGGGGCGACGGCCTCGGTGATCTGGTCCCACATCGTTCTTTCTGGAGGGCCTCCTGTCCCCTGTCGGTAGAGGACCTCTCCTTCAGTGTTGAGCCCCTGTACAAAGCTGGAACTGTGTGCGAGACCCTGGGTGCCCTTTCCCTGGCTTGCTGAGCCATTTGTGTTGGTGCTGAAGCAATTTTCCCATTTTTTTAGGTGCAGAAGGTGCTTTAAGAGCTGAAGACTCCCATTTGGGAATTATTTTAATGAAGGCAGTTGAGCTCTAAGGGCTAAAAACTGACTATTTTTAAATGATTATTTTTCTTCATTTTAGACGGCAGTTCCCCTTTAAGAGAGTGACGCGGCTTTCTAAGTTGACAGGCTAGCTTTAAGACAATGCGGCCTTGCTCCAGGGATGCTCCGGCCCGCTACATTGGGCCTCCTGCTGAGAGCAGTGCCAGATAACCAGTCTTGCACTGCAGGTTTTGCACTGTGCTAATTTAAATGATCATGCAGCACCAAAATACCGCACTAAGCTGCCTGCGCTATGATTTCGGGCGGCCGTTAACCTTGGCCCATGGTGGGACCGGCAGGTTTCCGGCCTACTGGAATTTCTAGGCCAGCCTGTTTTCAGTTGCCATTTAAAGTGTTGCAAACATTGCTTTCTGCAGTTGGTGGTTGACTTTTTTTGAAGTTTCTGAAACAATAGTTGGACAATGCAACCGATCAATGGAACCCACTCTGAAATGCTCAATAATTCAATTGTTTATAAAACAGGACTCAAGAATCCATCCCATTTGTTCCCTGCAGAATCCATTAGCTCAGTTAACTTCCTCTTACCATTCCAATTAAGGTTTGCTCAAAAGCTATTTTGCAAGCAAAGCTTTTACCTAAGAATTGGCTCCTATTATCAATGAGCACACCCTATTCACACATTACATCAAAGATACGCAATGTCCTTCTGTTTAGGGCACCGTCAGTGGTAAGATTTTTGTGGTATTTTGTAGATTCTGGTGAACTCCCACTCATTAACACACCCAATAGTTCAACCCAGTCTCCACCCTCGGGTCTTAAAGGTACAGGTCGCCATAATCCTCAGTGAATGTGACAACAGTGTAGCAGTGAAATAAACCTTGATGGCTGGTGAGGGAGATTGGGGTCGTTTTTCTAGAAGTTTACTTGGGCAGAAATTGGTTAACCCCCAAAAATGGAGGTGGGAATCACAGTGCATGATTAACCCATGCCCGCTCATTGTGACACAGGCAAATTGGTCCTGCCTACTCTTTTAAATGATTGCTGCGTGCAGCCAGCACTCCCCGTGCGGTTCATTGGCTGCACACATCAGCAGGGGCTCTATATCTCGAGTGCCTGGTGCTACTTAAAGGCAGCCTGCACCTCCTAAAGGGGAGGTGCATTGTGGCTGCTGGAGGTGGTGGGAGGTTTTTGAAAAGTGAATCTGGGCTGTGTCATGAGTTGCAAAGGTCAGCGAGTTTAGCTTCAAATGCCATATCCTAACAACTGCACCACTAGCCTCATCCATTGCTCAATTCACTACACCCCAATCACCCACCTACCAACAATCTCTATCAGTCGACACTCAACCCTTCAATTCATAGGCTTTACCTCACCCTCACACACTTAGCACTGTTGCACGCCTCGCACCAACAACTCACAGCTTGCACACACTGCCAGCTATTCAACCATGAAGGCCACATCACCCAAGATGGCCACATCACCCAAACATATTGCAGGACACTCACTGACACACTTCCCTCTTTCTTGCAGGAGAAGGTGACGCATAACAGCAGGCAGCAGCAATGAACTGGAGGACAACCATGCCTGCATGTGTTAACCCCCATGGAGGAGACAGTGCTGGCCATCGTAGGAAAGGGCATCACTGAAGCCATGGCCACCGGCAGGCCTGGAGGGACCAATGATGAGGGTGTCTGCAATGTTCCAGACTCCTCCATCACCATTCATGGGTATGCCCAGTCCCATGGGCAGGACAGACCCACCAAAGGTGGCGACACAGTGGTATAGAGTGGGGAGGGAGTGGCCCAGGGAGTCATTAACATTGACTCCGGACCACATGATGTCTCATGGCTTCAGGTCAAGAATGGGCAAGGAAACCTCCTGCTGATTACCACCTACCGCCCTCCCTCAGCTGATGAATCAGTGCTCCTCCATGTTGAACACCACTTGGAAGAAGCATTGAGGGTAGCAAGGGCGCAGAATGTACTCTGGGTGGGGGACTTCAATGTCTATCACCAATAGTGGCTCGGTAGCACCACTACTGACCGAGCTGGCCGAGTCCTGAAGGACATAGCTGCCAGTCTGGGCCTGCGACAGGTGGTGTAAGAGGTTCCATTCCCTTCCTCCTTACAATGTTCTTGGACCCCGGAATTACAAGAACAGAATACACGCAACAAACAGGTTTTGGCTCAACCTTAAATTCGTTAGTTTATTAAACCAACTGAACCACAGCACAAACCCCTTTGTGACGTGACTGAAACTTACAATTACCCATGCGGCTGGTCATTACCGCTGTTGATTGTAGGCCTGGATCCAGAGATGACCGATCTCCTTCCTTCTTCACCTGACTGCAGTGCCCACGCTTCGATGTTGTCCTTTCTTATAGTGTCCCAGTCCTGGGCCTCAGGCATAGATTCAGTTAACAGCTGGCTGGAATACTGGTCTTCACATCTCATTATCTTGTTCTTCCAGTCTCCTGAGCTATGCAGAACTGCAAGATCAGGGACAACTGCTTATCTCCTCCCCTGCTGTTTACACAGCAGAAAGATAATGTGATTCCCCTTACGGTGACGGGCACTTAGCTCATGGCATTAATACAAAAAGAAAATACTGCAGATGCTGGAAATCTGAAATAGAAACAGAAAATACTGGAGAAACTCAGCAGGTCAGGCAGCATCTGTGAAGAGAGAAACAGAGTTAAAGTTTCAGGTCGATGACCTTTCGTCAGAGCTGGAAAAAAGCAGGAAATGGAACAGATTTTTAAGCAAGTGTAGAGGTTGGGAAAGCGGGGAGGGGATGAAAGAACAAAAGGGAAGGTCTGTGATAGGATAGAAGGTGGAAGAAGTTAAGAGACATTAAGAGATATTCCAGGCAAAAGGAGATGGTAATGGGACAGGTTAAGAAACGGGGGTGAGGTACTGATTTGGATAGAGAACTGGTTGGCAGACAGGAAGCAAAGAGTTGGAATAAACGGGTCTTTTTCCGAGTGGCAGGCAGTGACTAGTGGGGTACATTTAATGAATTGGTCTCAACTGCCTTCTGTGGTGGAGAATTCCACAGGTTCACCACTCTCTGGATGAAGAAATTCCTCCTCATCTCAGTCCTAAATGGCTTACCCCTTATCCTTAGACTGTGACCTCTGGTTCTGGACTCCCCCGCCATCGGGAACATCCTTCCTACATCTAGTCTGTCTTGTCCTGTTAGAATTTTATAAGTTTCAATGAGATCACCTCTCATTCTTCTAAACTCTAGCAAATATAAGCCTAATCGACCCAATCTCTCTTCATACGTCATTCCTGCCATCCCAGGTAGCAGTCTGGTGAATCTTTGCTGCACTCCCTCCATGGCAAGAACATCCTTCCTCAGATAAGGTGACCAAAACTGCACACAATACTCAAGGTGTGGTCTCACCAAGGCCCTGTACAACTGCAGCAAGACCTCCTTCTCCTGTACTCGAATTCTCTCGCTATGAAGGCCAACTTTTGCCTTCTTAACCGCCTGCTGCACCTGCATGCTTACCTTCAACGACTGGTGCACAAGGACTCCCAGATCTCGTTGCACTTCCCCTTTTCCCAATCTATTGCCGTTCAGATAATAATCTGCCTTCCTGTTTTTGCCACCAAAGTGGATAACCTCGCGTTTATCCACATTATACTGCATCTGCCATGCATCTGCCCAATCACCCAACCTGTCCAAGTCATACTGGAGTTTCTCTGCATCCTCCTCACAGCACACACGCCCACCCAGCTTTGTGTCATCTGCAAACTTGGAGATATTACATCTAGTTCCCTCGTCTAGATCATTAATATATATTGTGAATAGCTGGGGTCCTAGCACCGATCCCTGTGGTACCCCACTAGTCACTGCCTGCCACTCGGAAAAAGACCCGTTTATTCCAACTCTTTGCTTCCTGTCTGCCAACCAGTTCTCTATCCAAATCAGTACCTCACCCCCGTTTCTTAACCTGTACCATTACCATCTCCTTTTGCCTGGAATATCTCTTAATGTCTCTTAACTTCTTCCTCCTTCTATCCTATCACAGACCTTCCCTTTTGTTCTTTCATCCCCTCCCCGCTTTCCCAACCTCTACACTTGCTTAAAAATCTGTTCCATTTCCTGCTTTTTTCCAGCTCTGACGAAAGGTTATCGACCTGAAACTTTAACTCTGTTTCTCTCTTCACAGATGCTGCCTGACCTGCTGAGTTTCTCCAGTATTTTCTGTTTCTATTTCAGATTTCCAGCATCTGCAGTATTTTCTTTTTGTATTAATGCCATGAGCTAAGTGCCCATCACCGTAAGGGGAATCACATTATCTTTCTGCTGTGTAAACAGCAGGGGAGGAGATAAACAGTTGTCCCTGACCTTGCAGTTCTGCATAGCTCAGGAGACTGGAAGAACAAGATAATGAGATGTGAAGACCAGTATTCCAGCCAGCTGTTAACTGAATCTATGCCTGAGGCCCAGGACTGGGACACTATAAGAAAGGACAACATCGAAGCGTGGGCACTGCAGTCAGGTGAAGAAGGAAGGAGATCGGTCATCTCTGGATCCAGGCCTACAATCAACAGTTGTAATGACCAGCCGCATGGGTAATTGTAAGTTTCAGTCACATCACAAAGGGGTTTGTGCTGTGGTTCTGTTGGTTTAATAAACTAACGAATTTAAGGTTGTTCAGGTGGTAATGCCCTTCCATTCTTGTAAGGAACTGATCTTTGTTCATAATCGCTGCAGGAGTTCCTCAGGGCAGTGTCCTAGGCCCAACCATCTTCAGCTGCTTCATCATAGAAACATAGAAACATAGAAGATAGGAGCAGGAGTAGGCCATTCGGCCCCTCGAGCCTGCTCCGCCATTCGATGAGATCATGGCTGATCATCCAAACTCAGTACCCTGTACCTGCCTGCTCCCCATATCCCTTAATACCTTTAGCTGTAAGAAATATATCTAACTCATTCTTGAATATATTTGATGACGTGGCCTCAACTACCTT
The DNA here is from genome assembly GCA_030390025.1 of Squalus acanthias. Classification (NCBI taxonomy): domain Eukaryota; kingdom Metazoa; phylum Chordata; class Chondrichthyes; order Squaliformes; family Squalidae; genus Squalus; species Squalus acanthias. The sequence continues at coordinate 147,441 of JASTWF010000673.1, forward strand.
CTGTGGTAGAGAATTCCACAGGTTCACCACTCTCTGGGTGAAGAAATTCTTCCTCATTTCTGTCCTAAATGGGTTACCCGTTATCCTTAGATTATGACCCCTGGTTCTGGACTCTCCGACCATCAGGAACATTCTTCCCTCAATGACCTTCCCTCCAACATAAGGTCAGAAATGGGGATGTTCGCTGATGACAGCACAGTGTTCAGTGCCATTCACAACTCCAGAGATAATGAAGCAGTCCATGCCCGCATGCAACAAGACCTGGACGACGTTCAGGCTTGGCCTGATAAGTGGCAGGTAACATTTGCGCCACGGAAGTACCAGGCAATGACTATCTCCAACAAGCGAGAGTCTAACCACCTCCCCTTGACATTCAATGGCATTACCATCGCCGAATCCCCCACTATCAACATCCTGGGGGTCACCATTAACCAGAAATTTAACTGGACCAGCCACATAAATACTGTGGCAACAAGAGCAGGTCAGAGGTTGGGTATTCTGCGGCAAGTGTCTCACCTCCTGACTCCCCAAAGCCTTTCCACCATCTACAAGGCACAAGTAAGGAGTGTGATGGAATACTCTCCACTTGCCTGGATGAGTGCAGCTCCAACAACACTCAAGAAGCTCGACACCATCCAGGACAAAGCAGCCCGCTTGATTGGCACCCCATCCACCACCTTAAACATTTACTCCCTCCACCACCGGCGTACCGTGGCTGCAGTGTGTACCATCTACAAGATGCACTGCAGCAACTCGCCAAGGCTTCTTCTGCAGCACCTCCCAAACCCGCGACCTCTTCCATCTAGAAGGATAAGGGCAGCAGGCGCATGGGAACACCACCACCTCCAAGTTCCCCTCCAAGTCACACACCATCTTGACTTAGAAGTATATCGCCGTTCCTTCATCGTCGCTGGGTCAAAATCCTGGAACTCCCTCCCTAACAGCACTGTGGGAGTACCTTCACCACATGGACTGCAAGGGTTCAAGAAGGCGGCTCACCACCACCTTCTCAAGGGCAACTCGGGATGGGCAATAAATGCTGGCTTTGCCAGCGACGCCCACATCCCATAAACGAATTTAAAAAAATAATAATAATAATTGCAGTCAACTTGTGGCATTGTCCAGTTGTTAATGTTCTCCAAACTGATCATGAATCAGGGTTTCAGGTAACTCATTCCCTTTGTAAATTGAGGTTAACTGTTTCATGTTCTTCAGTTCTCCCCCCTTTAATATCTCTTTCACACTCGAGATATTACTTCCGATGATCCTCCTCCCGCTTTGAGTGCATTGGCAGTCTCAGCCAAATCCTACATTTCTTTAATCAGATCATACATTTGGTTCCATCATCCCAAATTCCCTTTTTAATAATGTTCCAAGTTTCTTCCTTTTATGGTACGGTTCATTCTCTGTACTGTACCCGATGATTGGGGGTTATGGCTATGATAAATTGACCCTTAGTGTTAGGGGGGGATTAAATATGTGGGGTTACGGGGATAGGATTGGATATGTTAGGGGGAATTAAATATGTGGGGTTATGGGGACAGGGTGGGATATGTGTCGGTGCAGGCTCGATGGGGATTCTGTGATGAGAGAGTAGGGACAGGGTACTGGATTTGGATGATCAGCCATGATTGTATTGAATGGTGGAGCAGGCTCGAAGGGCCGAATGGCCTACTCCTGCTCCTAGTTTCTATGTTTCTATGTTTCTATGGGCCACATGCCATTTTCCCTGTACTCCTAGAAGTTTCAGGGTGGTCTGCATAACCTGTCCAGTGAAATGACTTCCCTGATCTGATTCCACTATTTGGGGCAGCTCCCATCGGGAGAACACTTCCCTCCCCAGGATCCGAGCAGTGGTTAATGCTGTAGCTGCTCTACAAGGGAAGGCCTCCACCCACTTGGAGAAGATATCCACCAACACCAGACAACATTTATTGGCTGTTTTTGTGGTGGGCAGTGGCCCAATGAAGTCTATTTGTATAGACTGCCACGGTCCCCCTACCCTCCTAGTGTGTCCCAACGGAACCTTCCTTCGGTGGGGGTCTGGATTATTCGTGGCGCACACCAAGCAGTTATCACAATACTCCTTTACATCCCCCCTGAGATAGGGCCACCACCCCACCTCCTCCACTTGCTTCCAGGTCATTTCTGGTCCTGGGTGTCCAGCTCCCGGACCCCCATGAACTAGTTGCATGAATTCTTCCTGGTATTGTCCAGGCACGATCCACCTTCCTCCCTTAAACAGCATCCCCTCTTTAACCAGTACGTCTGCTGCTCCAAAGGGTCCCTCAATTGGCTCCCCTTCTTCCCTTTTCTTAATTACTGCTTTCAGAACCACATCTTGCATTTGAACCTGTGTCAGATCTGGGGGCAAATTTACCTCCTGTGGACCCTCCCTATTCTTTATGGCCGTGATTTGTCCAGATTGGTGCGGGTCCCCCTTTTTGCCAATTCATCGGCCTGCCGGTTGCCTTCCCATTTCGGCTCTGTTTGTGAATGCGCCTTCACCTTCTGAATGTAATAATCCCCTTGGTTATTGCCCATAACGCCCAAGATAGTTTCCAACAGAGGGGCCGTCACCAACGGTCTCCCGTCTGAGCACTTCAATCCTCGCCTCGCCTATATAGCCAGATATTCAGTGCTGGAATTGCAGGTGAACATCGAGTCTGAACATATGGTGTAGGGGGTTGGGAATTCTTTGGGGTATGTCACTACGTAGGTTACAGCTGCCAGTTGGGCCTGTTGTGTGCTCAGTGTATTGGGGAGTTTTATGGCCCTCTCTATTCCGGCCTCCGGGTCATAAATCCTGCACCCTGTCCTTCATTCCCAGTTTGCCATTGAACTGGACCCATCCACATAAATATCTCTATCTGTCGGGTGTTCCGCGGCCTGGAATCCCACATCTACATCCCACACTCCTTCTACTGAACACACATGGTCTGTCCCTGGGTAGATCATATTCAGGGCTAGCTTTGGTTCCGCCAGTTCTCCACCTTCAGGTTCATCTGGGAGAGCAACAATGTCCAACGGGCAACACGACTGCTGCTTACTGTCCCATCTTTCATTCTACCGTCCAATAACATTTGTGTCTGTAAGGGGTGTGTCAACGGTGCTGGTGCGAGGTTAGGCCTTCGTTGCCTATACTATTGCTTGCTCTGGTCTCCGGCCAGCCTTTTTGCAATAAGCACCTGTGAGTGGCTCGACCCACTCGCCCTTACGGTTCTGACACCTGGACTTAGATGCAAGGAGCAGTAATGCAGAAAAAAACTCAAATAGACCCGGTTGAATAGCACAAAATGAATATCTATATTGCATGGCGTCTAAAATCATGAAATACATGTCATAGGCGCAGATCAAAGAGAGTACAAGTATACACACGTTCATAAAACTTGGTCTATGGAAATGGAGAACACACGGCACATCGTAAAAAGGGGAACACATTATACCTTAACCTTATTAAAAACCACCCTCCCTTAACAATACCTAAACTACGTCTGGATTTGTAGGATCGGAAAACATGCTCACCACTCGGCTTACTTCGGAAATTTAAAGTGAGGCACTCAGCTCGTTTCGCTGCAGCGCCTGACTGTCACATGGTTGTATGGGCTTCTGCACCCCGCGAAAGGCAAGCCAGACTCCCTGATGTCATGAAGTAATCGATGGACTCAAACCGTCTTAGAATTCAAAGAAGAATCTTCCTGTATTACTTTCGGGCGCGGTCGGGGTTTACTGACCGTGGCGGCACGTGGAATTTCTTCTTGTCTTTCTACTCGTCACTCGGGCCTCTGGGTCCGGACACCGTTTACCGACACTCGGGATGGTGTACCCTGTTACTTGCCCTTGTCGAGGCGGCTCGTTCCGATTGAGCTCCACCCAACACTCGAATAACCGACCAGCACGGCTAAGAGTCAAGAGTCAAAAAAAAGTCCAGGAAGCGAGCGAGCGAGTCAAGAGAACAAAATCCAGAGAGTCAAGAGACCGATGGACATTTGTCCTCTATAGTTATACTGTTATGTCAGCCTTATCTCCTGCTCAAATCTAAACGTTTATCCTTTGTGTGATTTTGGCGCTCAAAACTCCCAGCATGGGGCGATTATCTTCTTAACGGGTTTCGGTAGCACCTGAAACTGGCCAACTATCCGTTAATACCTTCTCCATTGTTGAGCCAGTCAGGATGTGTATGAATCGTCTCCTTGACTGGTTTTGGGGCCCCCTGAATACTGGTTTAATCACCCGCCAATGTCTCTCTCATTGTTGAGCCGGGGGGGTATTTGTGTATTGATGTGTCTAGATGGGTTCTCGATGGCCCAGTTCAATGATCCTTACTGTGCATAGGAAACGATTCCAGCAGTTATATCATTGCTATTGTTCAAAATGCAAACGGGTTGCATCCTGTCTTTATCAATGTATACCGAGTATGATCCAATCTCATACTCATATTCGACGCCATCTTGTCTGCCCACTGTGTCTCTGGAAGCTTCTGCCACGATGCGCGCCGGCCATTTTACAGGCTTCTGTGTCCTTTATTATCAGGACAGCATTTCGTTTAATAAAAATGATCAATTGAATCTGCTTCTCTCATGTTATTTTGAATCGCGATAATTGCGAAACTCTACAGTCCCTCCTGTTGATGCGAATAACTCCGCTTATCGTATCAATTAAATGCTGGTGAGCAAATTATCCCGATTCTCCACATCCAAACACTCCCGGTAATTAAACTATCTATGGCCTCCATAACACATGTATTCCTCATTTCCCAGAGAAAACACATTGTCCATCTTGGACAAATCGTAGGCAGCATTGCCTTTAAACTTACACTGCGTATACGCCTTCCAGGTGCAAAAGGCCGATGCCTCTCGCACTACCTGTATATGCATGTTTTATTACAAAAGGAAAAATAATTAAACCAACTGTTTTAAAAATACAAAAGTTCCAAACTTAGTCACAAATACTCATAAGTACAACAATTACAAAAAACACACACGGTAAAATGGAGGGGCGTCATCCTGGCAGTTTACGCGGTACTTTCCTCGTTCACGCGCACGTAACATTCTCTCCACTCCCCTGTGTTCTCCTGCCTCGTGAGGCGTTTGCCCCTTTTGCAGTGCACGAACAACAGGTACACTACAATTACAACTTGACATACTACCAAAATGTGGGAGGCTATCCTGATCCATGACGGGACCTCAATATTAGTGAACAGATCCCACCACGGTGGTGTTACTATGTCCAATATCTCTGCCCCTATCTCTACAGTTTTCTGTTCCAGGGTGTAAAAATGTTTCTGTGATACCATGACAGCTTTTAAAATCTTGGTGAGGTGTTCAGGGAGAGGGGGAATGATGTATCCGAAATGCGCGACGAATCGCTGCAAGTCTGTGAAATTCTCTTTTACAGTGAGGTGAACAGTGGATGGTTCAGGGATCGGGACAATTCGCTGTTGTGCCACTTGAACTTCAGCCCTGGGTTTAAAACAGAAACTGCTGTCACTCACCGGACACCGGCTGTACTGTCCATGCTGGTAGTGTTGCGTTGCAGTGGTAACGCAATACGTTCCACCCCCTATGTTTGCCACCTGTGGGGGCACATGATCTTGTGTCATTGCTTCCATGGTGCAATTCATGGGCTTGGCGCCAGCCGTTCTGAACCCGCATTGTGGTGTTAAAAAGGCATTCAAGTGCTGGGGACACAGTATGATGTGTGCTCCCCGGCCACGACAACCCGAGAGGTCGGTACCTGTCATCGTTTGCTCCCAGCGGATGACGTATGGTGGGACCGCTGCGTAGCGAATGTGGGCTCCCCCCTGAATGACACCAATGTTCTCCACCCAGTACACCGGGGCGGGCTTTGCTGTGTCGTATCCCCATGATAGTGTGATTTGACCGTCCGCAGTCCACTGGGACTGGGTATGCCTCTGAGGCTAGCCTGAGCTGGCACGGGCTTAATGCGTTCTGAAAAGGGTGGAGCGCCTGCAGGTGTTTGTTGCTTATCCAGGACGGGACCAAACCTTGTTTTAAATCCTCCAAATTACTGCGGCCCTCACCCAGTAACCACGCCCCGTATAGTACGCACACCTCGTTCTGCGCAGCTTGATCGGATGCATTTCGATCTTCCCTGATCAGGGCATTTACCGTTCTCGCATGCTTCTCCAGCTCTGCTATAATCTCTTTTAAGTGTAGTGTCATGGCCTGGTCCTCATGTAACTCAGACCCTACTACCTTGTTCTCGTTTGTGAGGATGCCTTTTAACTGTGTTTTTAAACCGTTGATCTGTGTCTGCAGCTCCACATTGTCTAGAGCGTTGACCACAGATGTTCCCGTATTAAAAGCAGTGAACACATCGTTCACAGCACCCCTTCTTTGTCTCCCCACCTGACCCAAAACTTCGTGTGGTGTGGTGTATAAGCTTGTTTTGTCAACCTCTGCAAAATCAAACTCATAAAATTGCCTGATCATGTTTGTTAACAGGACCTGGTACAATTTTTTCCGTTTCTTTGGGGCACCACTCTGGTAAATGCACCTCGGTGAGATTTAGATTCACCGAGGCCACCGCGTAATGTACCCCTTGAAATAGTATCTGATCTGTTGGCACCAGTACCAGACCATTCCCGGGCCCCTTAGTGGTTTTAGAGCACCCTTCCTCCTGAGCCAAAGCCACCGGAATCGTGGGCGGAGACTTGCGTGGGCGCGTGATGAGTTCAGTGGCGTTTACCGGGATCGGGGAGAATGGAGCTCCGCACCCCCGAGTGCTGACGTCCCACCTCATCCCTTTCCCGGCATCCTGCCACTGTTGTAGGAAAAATATGGATATACCCTTGGGACAAACGTACTTCGATCCCCACATACAAACATATATTCCCTCATCCGGTTCCCACCATTTGTCCCAACAGACTTTCAATTGTCCGTTAGTCCCCGTAATTGTCCAATGGGTATTGTTACCCAATCGCTCCCACTCGACCGAGGAATTTCTCATAGTCTTGCTTAACTTCCGTAACCACCACCATCGGCTCAATGGGACCTTCCCATTGCACACCAAACAAATCATTTTGCTGACGGTGACGCTGATTCTGGGTGCAATGATCCTCACCCTGGGACACAGTAAAGAAGTCTCTTTGTACACAAACCCGGATGCGCTGGAGTATTCCGTTGAATTAGTTCCCAGCCATCCCGGCCACCTTCCCTTGTGGAAATAAGTGGCGGTTTCCTCAGCCTTTCGCTCCCCGGTCCCATCCGTCGCGATGGGGCCGTGTCCCCGGAGCAACCGAACACAACGACATCCTTGGTGAGGCCCCGATAGGCCAATCCATATCCGATCGTTGCGAGCACTATCAGAATCCTTTCCATATCTCCTGGTTCCTGTGATCAGATAAAATGATGTAGCCAGCCTCCCAAGAGTCTCTGGCTTTTGTGAAGGGTGAGCGGGTCCCTTGACCTCGTCTCACGTACAAGACATGTATACTGGATAGACCTTAACTGTTTCTATCACTAACTCTCATCATTTTACCATTTACTTATAAAATTAAACTACACTCTTAAACGGATATTAAAAACACTATAAACCTAAACTTATCCTCCTAAAATAAACTGTACAGCGCCGCCCGTTCCCAGGGCGGCCTGGCTAAATCCTGAACAAGCTGCCACGAGCTCTTCCCCGTTGCTGGGGGGCACTGACCCTTGTCTTTGATCCGCCGCAGCTTGTCGCTGCTGATCTGGGACTGGGACCTCCCTGGGCTGCCTTGAACTTACGCCTGGGGGTGTACGAGGGATCTGACCACAACTTCCTGGGCTGGGGTGTCCGACTCGACCTGCGGAGGGCCACCTTGGGCAAGACCTCCAGGACTGACGGACCGGGGACCGGGACTTCCGCCGCCACGGCCTGTGGTCCCACCACAGCCGCCGGCTCTGTCTCCCCTGGCTCCGCCCCCCTGGGCTCGGGATCTGCGGTTTCCGACTCCACCCTACTTGTTTCTCCAGTAAGTGGAACTCCACTCGCAATCCCTACCTCCCCTATGCTTGGGTCGAGGGCGGAACCTCCGTCCTCCGACCCCACCACCTCTCCGACCGGGTCACTAACTTGGTTGAGCCCTCCGAGCTCTTCCTCATCGGAATCCCAAGAAAAAGAAAAGATCCTACACTTTTCCAGAATGTCCTCTCCCCTCACGCAGGCTGCTTTACCGGCCTGTGTGCCCTGCGGTTCTACCCGGGGCTGAGAGTCCCCACTCGCAGGTCTGGCCCCTCCCCTATGACAGGCCACCGCCCCTGCTTGTGCATTCTGTGAAATCTCGCCTGCTGGAGGCTGAAGATTTCTATTCTGTTTTAGTTTGGGCAACTCTGCTACCATGGCTTGCAACTGCGGGGTGGTGAATTCCCCCGGGGTTGTTGAGCAAACCATCCCTCTGGCTTTGGATAGGGCTTGGGTCAGACCTTTTATCCTTTCCTCACAGGGCCCATGGTTTAAATCCTCATACTCCCTGCTCTTGGCTACCCTGTAGGCTGCCTTTATGTCTCTAAGCTGTGCTTCTAGCCCGTCTACTTTTCCCATTAAGCGGGCGTTCTCCTCCCGTAAGGCCTGCTCATTTAACCTGGCCTCCTTACAGGAGGCCCCCTCCTGTGCGTGTCTTTCAAGGGGACACAGGTAGGCAGGCTGCACTGGTTCCAGTCAGAAGTCTGGGTTGTATGGGGCTGTTGCTACCTTCCCGTGTGAGGTCATAAGAGACCGCATGGCTCCTAACATTGATTCGATCGCGTCGGGATGGATAGGCACACCAGCTCCTCTCTCAGAGACAGGCGTTTGGGCTCGGACTGCGGGAGCTTTTTCCTTGGAGTCCTTCCAGGGATTCCTACAGTTTTTGCACCAGTGACCTGCCTTCCCGCACCTGTAACAAACACTACTGGTTTGTGGGGCGCGATTACCCTCCTGATGCCACTCTTTCTGAGCCGGAGCTGCGGGCTTTGCCTCATGCACCTTTCCCTTAAGGGGACGCGCTCCCGTGCTTCTAGTGTTCCGATACCCTACGGTGAGGTGACGCAGGACAGACTCCTCCGTTGTCTCGGGGTTGGTGGGATCAAACCATGCTCTGGCCTGCTCCCTGACGGCTGGCAAGCTGTTGGCTACTATGCACCTGAGCCAATGAGCTTTCCCGGCGCCGTCCAGATAGTTGCGCTCTTGCGCACCTTGGCAGCTGCGCTGGTATACTGGCCACAGCCTGTCGGCGAAAACCCGTGAGGGTTCTCCCTCTATTTGCACGGTCTGACCCAGTCTGACGAACGGACCTTCGTCATCCGCCCCCAACACTTCTAGGACCTCGTCCCGTAAATCCCCATAGCTTTTAGCTCCCCTCTTGCTCTCGTCGGAGAGACACTGAAGGATTGAGCTATCTAAAGAGAACAGCAACATCTTGGTCTTTTCCTCGTTGTCGCAGCCATTAATCGCTGCGGTCTGTTCTATTTCTCTAAAATGCACGGAAGGGTCTCCTTACTCGGACAGCTTCCGGACATGGCTGATCATTGCCCTCAGCTGGTGTGAGCTGTGGGGCACTACAAGTTGGTTCAGGATATCCCCGTCTTCCCCATTGTTCCCATTCGGGCCTCTCTTATGACCTCGGACCGGACACATCGGTCCCAGTCTCGACACTACCTCTGGGGATTGTCCTACCTCGGGAACCTTCTTCTCTATTTCCACCACTTCCTCCCTTACCCAGGTTTCCGTATAGCTGGGTGGCGCGGAGGGCTTAGTGGTTGATACCACATCTGCTTTTCCCGGTAGGGATTTTGGGAATTCCCTACCTACCTGTGGCTGGCTCGCTGACGGGCTGATGAGACACACCAAGCCGTTTGCCTTATTCAGGGCCTCTCTCAGGTTCTCTATCTCCCTCTGGCAAACACTGTGGTCGGCTCCCTCATGCCTATCCTCGAGAGCCATCTTGTATGCCGCCCTAACTCCCCTCAAACTTTCTTCCTGGGCCTTTATCTGGTTAGCTAGGCGGAAACACCGTTCTCTAATCCTTCCCTCACTTAATTTTGCTTCCATGACCTGACATTCTAGGTAATCAATCCTAGCCTCGTGGTGGTTGGCTACTACTTGGCGTTCCTGATGCAACGCATTCAATGATGCAATCAGTCTCTGTCCTCCCGTAACCTTTTCCTCCATCTCTGTTTCTAATTCTCTGATCTGAGCTGCCTGTGCTGCAATGACCTGGTCCGAAAGTTGGACTTGCTTCTTGTAGCACATCAGCCAGACCGCTTTCTCTACCGACTTCTTATGATCTTTGCTACCTGTCCATCTGACAGCGGTGTCTAGTGGATGCCTATCCGTCAGTAGGTCACATATCCACTGTTTGGTTAAGTTAACTTTCCCAAACACATAGTCGGCTACCTTCTCGTCCATTACATTTCGTCTATTCAAACCTGGGTCTAAGACATTACTCTCTTGCTGCCAGGGTCCTGCCGCGGTCGCCATTTTCTGTTAGGGGTGTGTCAACGGTGCTGGTGCGAGGTTAGGCCTTCGTTGCCTACACTATTGCTTGCTCTGGTCTCCGGCCAGCCTTTTTGCAATAAGCACCTGTGAGTGGTTCGACCCACTCGCCCTTACGGTTCTGACACCTGGACTTAGATGCAAGGAGCAGTAATGCAGAGCAAAACTCAAATAGACCCGGTTGAATAGCACAAAATGAATATCTTTATTGCATAGCGTCTAAAATCATGAAATACATGTCATAGGCGCAGATCAAAGAGAGTACAAGTATACACACGTTCATAAAACTTGGTCTATGGAAATGGAGAACACACGGCACATCGTAAAAAGGGGAACACATTATACCTTAACCTTATTAAAAACCACCCTCCCTTAACAATACCTAAACTACGTCTGGATTTGTAGGATCGGAAAACATGCTCACCACTCGGCTTACTTCGGAAATTTAAAGTGAGGTACTCAGCTCGTTTCGCTGCAGCGCCTGACTGTCACATGGTTGTAAGGGCTTCTGCACCGCACTTGTTTACTCTCGCTGCCGCGAAAGGCAAGCCAGACTCCCTGATGTCATGAAGTAATCGATGGACTCAAACCATCTTAGAATTCAAAGAAGAATCTTCCTGTATTACTTTCAGGCGCGGTCGGGGTTTACTGACCGTGGCGGCACGTGGAATTTCTTCTCGTCTTTCTTCTTGTCTTTCTTCTCGTCACTCAGGCCTCCGGGTCCGGACACCGTTTACCGACACTCGGGATGGTGTACCCTGTTACTTGCCCTTGTCGAGGCGGCTCGTTCCGATTGAGCTCCACCCAACACTCGAATAACCGACCAGCACGGCTAAGAGTCAAGAGTCAAAAAAAAGTCCAGGAAGCGAGCGAGCGAGTCAAGAGAGCAAAATCCAGAGAGTCAAGAGACCGATGGACATTTGTCCTCTATAGTTATACTGTTATGTCGGCCTTATCTCCCGCTCAAATCTAAACATTTATCCTTTGTGTGATTTTGGCGCTCAAAACTCCCAGCATGGGGCGATTATCTTCTTAACGGGTTTCGGTAGCACCTGAAACTGGCCAACTAGCCGTTAATACCTTCTCCATTGTTGAGCCAGCCAGGATGTGTATGAATCGTCTCCTTGACTGGTTTTGGGGCCCCCTGAATACTGGTTTAATCACCCGCCAATGTCTCTCTCATTGTTGAGCCGGGGGGGTATTTGTGTATTGATGTGTCTAGATGGGTTCTCGATGGCCCAGTTCAATGATCCTTACTGTGCATAGGAAACGATTCCAGCACTTATATCATTGCTATTGTTCAAAATGCAAACGGGTTGCATCCTGTCTTTATCAATGTGCACCGAGTATGATCCAATCTCATACTGAATGTATATTCGACGCCATCTTGTCTGCCCACTGTGTCTCTGGAAGCTTCTGCCACGATGTGCGGCGGCCATTTTACAGGCTTCTGTGTCCTTTATTATCAGGACAGCGTTTCGTTTAATAAAAATGATCAATTGAATCTGCTTCTCGCATGTTATTTTGAATCGCAATAATTGCGAAACTCTACAGTCAGGGTGTGGCAGGTCAATAGAGTCACCAAGGATGACCCCGTCAATAACTGAAAGCGTTTGACGGCCCAATCGGTCACCAGGAGATGTTGTTCACAATTCGAGTAGCCCCTTTCTACATCTGTCAGGACCCGGGAGGCGTAGGCCACTGGTCTCAACTTGCCTTGTCGCTCTTGGAGTAACACTGCACTCAAACTATCCCCAGTAGCTGCTATCTCCAGGTAAAAGTCCTGATTTCCATTTATCGCTCCTAACACGGGCGAGGTGGTGAGAGAACCAACATGAGGGAAAAGCCTACTTGACCTCGTCCTCACCAATCTACCTGGCACAGATGCAACTTTCCATGACAGTATTGGCAGCAGTGACCACCACACAGTCATTGTGGAGACGAAGTCCCGTCTTCACACTGAGGACACCCTCCATCATGTTGTGTGGCACTACCACCGTGCTAAATGGGATAGATTCAGAACAGATCTAGCAGCTCAAAACTGGGCATCCATGGGGCACTGTGGGCCATCAGCAGCAGCAGAGTTATATTCCACCACAATCTGTAACCTCATGGCCTGGCATATCCCTCACTCTACCATTATCATCAATCCAGGGGACCAACCCTGGTTCAATAAGGAGTGTAGAAGAGCATGCCAGGAGCAGCACCAGGAGTACCTAAAAATGAGGTGCCAACCTGGGGAAGCTGCAACACAGGACCACAATCAACCGACCAGATCAAAGCTCTGCAGTCCTGCCACATTCAGGCATGAATGGTGGTGGACATTTAAACAACTAACGGGAGGAGGAGGCTCCATGAATCTCCCCATTCTCAATGATGGTGGAGCCCAGCACGCGAGTGCAAAAGACAAGGCTGAAGCATTTGCAACCAGCTTCAGTCAGACGTGTCGAGTGGATGATCCACATCGGCCTACTCCCGAGGTCCCCACCATCACAGAAGCCAGTTTTCACCCAATTCGATTCTGTCTGCGTGATATCAAGAAACAGCTGAGCGCACTGGATACAACAAAGGCTATGGGCCCAGAAAACATCCCGGCTGTCATGCTGAAGACTTGCGTTCCAGAACTAGCTGTGCCTCTAGCCAAGCTGTTCCAGTACAGCTACCACACTGGCATTTATCCAACAATGTGGAATACTGCCCAGATATGTCCGGTCCACAAAAAGCAATCCAATCCTGCCAATTACCGCCCTATCAGTCTACTCTCAATCATCAGCAAAGTGATGGAAGGTGTTGTTGACAGTGCTATCAAGCGGCACTTACTCACCAATAACCTGCTCACTGATGCTCAGTTTGGGTTCCGCCAAGACCACTCGGCTCCCGACCACATTACAGCCTTGGTCCAAACATGGACAAAAGAGCTGAATTCCAGAGGTGAGGTGAGAGTGACTGCCCTTGACTTCAAAGCAGCATTTGACAGAGTGTGGCATCAAGGAGCCCTAGTAAAATTGAAGTCAATGGGAATGGGGGGAAAACTCTCCGCTGGCTGGAGTCAGACCTAGCACAAAGGAAGATGGTTGTGGTTGTCCAAGCCCCAGGATATTGCTGCAGGAGTTCCTCAGGGCAGTGTCCTAGGCCCAACCATCTTCAGCTGCTTCATCAATGACCTTCCTTCCAACATAAGGTCAGAAATGGGGATGTTCACTGATGATTGCACAGTGTTCAGTTCCATTCGCAACTCCCCAGATAATGAAGCAGTCCATGCCCACATGCATGAACGACATTCAGGCTTGGGCTGATAAGTGGCAAGTAATTTTCGCGCCACACAAATGCCAGGCAATGACTATCTCCAACAAGAGAGAGTAAACCACCAACCCTTGAAATTCAACGGCATTACCATTGCCGAATGCCCCCACCATCAACATCCTGGGGAGTCACCATTGACCAGAAACTTAACTGGACCAGCCACATAAATACTGTGGCAACAAGAGCAGGTCAGAGGCTAGGTATTCTGTGGTGAGTGTCTCGCCTCCTGACTCCCCAAAGCCTTTCCACCATCTACAAGGCACAAGTAAGGAGTGTGATGGAATACTCTCCACTTGCCTGGATGAGTGCAGCTCCAACAACACTCAAGAAGTTCGACACCATCCAGGACAAAGCAGCCCGCTTGTTTGGCACTCCATCCACCACCTTAAACATTCACTCCCTCCACCACCGGCGTACCGTGGCTGCAGTGTGGACCATCTACAAGATGCACTGCAGCAACTCGCCAAGGCTTCTTCGGCAGCACCTCCCAAACCCGCGACCTCTTCAACCTAGAAAGACAAGGGCAGCAGGCGCATGGGAACACCACCACCTCCAAGTTCCCCTCTAAGCCAAACAGCATCCTGACTTGAAAGTATATCGCTGATCCTTCATTGTCGGTGGGTCAAAATCCTGGAACTCCCTCCCTAGCAGCACTGTGGGAGTACCTTCACCACACGGACTGCAGCGGGTCACGATGGCAGTTCATCACCACCTTCTCAAGGGCAATTTTGATGGGCAATAATTGCCGGCCTTTCAAGCGATGCCCACATCCCGTGAATTAATAAAAAAAAAACGAATCCTCCTTCTCTCATCCCGCTTCTCCCTCTTCCCACAATCGCTTCTGACTGAGAAGCTGCAGAGGGTGTAAGCTCGCACTTCTTACTTACTCCTCTCCCCTCACCACAACCCTACCCTTGTCCCTTTTTCATTTCAGATACCCAAGAACTGGAACCTGCCCAGTCAGAGGAGGAAGAAGACAGTGAAGATGAGGACACACCGCCACACTTGATCTCGCAGTCGCAACCACCAGCTCAGATACTGACACTGCGTGTAATTTTAAAGGCTATGGTAGAGATTGGATCTACACATGGTGAGACACTGGGCACAAGCGCACAGCAGCCAGGGCTGGAGGGAAAGGATCGTGCGAGGTGCTCGCCGGAGGGAGAGGTCGTACACTAGTTCTGCTGCAGAGGAGTCAGATGAGAACTTTGATGGGCCAGCCTACAGAAGAAGGCTGATGTGTGTACATAACCAAATGCTTGGTGCACTGGAAAGCCTACCAGAAAGCCTCCACTCAATTCAAGGAGCATGGAGGAGTCCAGCACCAACTTGGCACAGACCTTGGAGCCCATCCTGTCCAACATGGAATGGGGCACCTCCATCAGCCCAACTGTGGGTCCCACCATGATGCAGCGTCGGATGGCTGATGTCACAGCTGCAATGCAGCACAAACAGCTTCCACCAAAGGTCTGAGTGCTGCCTTGCAAGCTCAGACTACTGCCATCATGGCTTTGGATACTAGTGTTCAACAGGGCTTCCAGGGTGTCACAGCGGTTCATCAATCTGTTCTCCGACAGATCAGTAGGATTGCTGAGGCACCGCCCCGGGAGAGTGGCAGTGGCTCTGTGGAGCACTAACCTGCTGTCCTCTCTCAGGATGACAACGTCTCTGCTCCGACCCCTGCCACTCCACCAGTGCCCTTGTTGTTGCCTGTCAGCCAGCCCAGACTGCTGCAGCCCAGGCCGAGATGGTGCAGTCTGAAGCCGGGCCCTCTAGGTCCAGAGCTGCTCGAGGTCATCCTGCAAGGCCGTCTGCAGTCTCCCCCGCTGAGAGTCAGCAGCCTTCCACCAGCCATGCTGCAGCCACTGGGGTAGCACTGCGTCGGAGCACTAGGACAGGCAAAGACACACTGAAGACAGGCACTAAGGGAATGCACAAGGGTGATTCGTTAATTTCTGTATGTATTATTTCATGATTGAATTTATAAAATTTGATTGGAATGTGTATTTTCTGGTGGTTTTTATTTTTGTATTGTCGATAAGAGGACGATGTGATGGTCAGTGACAGGGAAGATAAGAAGTGTGGGACTGTTGGTGAATGGGGAGGTGGGGTTGAGGTTACTGGTATCGCTAATTAATTATTTGCTCACGTACAGCCCGGGCAGAATGGGGCTGTCTACATTGTAGCCTCCCTTCTTCTTCCTCCTTCTCCACTTCCTCCTCCTCCTCATTAACACAAATCTTGAGACCCGCTCAGCTGAATCCAGCAGGTCTCCTCCAGAGCGGTCCAGGCAGTGGAAACGTTGCTTGAGGACGCCAATGGTCTGCTCTATAATGTTGCTTGTGGCAGCATGGCTCTCATTGTAGGCCTGCTGTGCACATGTGTGTGGGTTCCAGACCGGAGTCATGAGCCATGTCATGAGGGGATAACCCTTGTCGCCCAGTAGCCAGCCTTTGACTTGCCGTGGTGGGTTAAATACAGGTGGTGCACAGAGGACTGCCACACATTGAAGGAATTGTGACTACTGCCAGGATAACGGGCATCCACCTGCACGATGCGTTACCTGTGGTCGCCCACCAGCTGGACACTGAGGGAATGGAATCCCTTTCAGTTCAGGAAAATGGCTGATTTAACATGAGGCGCACACAAGGCAATGTGCGGAAGTCAATGGCACCCTGCACCATGGGGAAACCTGCAATCCGAGCAAACCCTCGTGCTCGGTCCACCTGCTTGTCTCTGGCAAGAGGGAATGAGATAAAGCTGTTTCTCTGTGAAAAGAGAGCCTCAGTGACCTCCCTTACGCAGCAGTTTACTGCAAACTGTGAGATATTGCTTATGTCAGTGGTTCTCAAACTGGGGTCCGCAGACCCCTGGGGATCCATACAGACTTTCCAGGAGGTCCATGAAATAATGTGAACAGGACCCATTGCTGCGATGGCATAAGTTGGGCTCGTGCCGTTGGCCATTATTTGGATTTGCTTCGTCTGCTCGAGCGGTGCAGCAGAGAGCTCGCGCACTGGGGAGTTTGATGTCAGGCCCGGGGGCCTGGTGCTCTCGCACAGCAAGACACTGGTAAGCTATTGCCAGGCGGGCACTGGGGCAGAGTCAGCTCTGGAAATGGACATGTAACTGGATTAACCTGGCCTCGGAATAACCCGAGAGAGGAGACGAGAGGCCCCTGAGACATCGGGAATGGATTGGCAGGGCTGGGGCTGGGGGAGGGTCGGAAGGAGCTACCACGTCAGCCTTGTCCAAGGGCCTGGAATGATGATGAAGCCCAGCTTCGTTCACTGAGTACGGCAGCTGGGCCCATGACTGGACCTGGACTAAAGCCGCGGACCCAGTTACTGGCGGTGTCCCGATTGAAACTTCAACCAAATATAGGAAAGCTCCAACAATGTGTGCAATTGCACCAGCAACCAGAAAAAAATAATCCAGCAATTAGCCATGATCCCTTTAAGTAACGCTGGTAGGGGGTCCTTCATTCCATTTAATGTCCTGTTTGGCTGTGCAAGGTTAAAACAGGATGTAGGTTGGAGTGTGACATTCAAAAATTGCAGCGCGGGTATCAAATCAGCATTTCACTGATTGACATCATAATCTTAAGCTCCTCCAAAACCCTGCTGCCCATCAATATATCGCCCATCAACTCCCATTCACGCATTACCCCTGTGCTCGCTATATTGGCTCCCGGTCCTCCAACATCTCTAATTGACCATGTTTCAATCCGTCCATGGCCTTGCTCCTCACTATCTCTGTAACCTCCTCCAGCCTTACAACTCTCTGACATCTCTGCATTGCTCCCAATCTGGACTCTTGTGCATCCCCACTTCTTTTACCCCATCATTGGCGGCCGTGCCTTCAGCCGTCTTGTCCTTAAAATCTTTTGTAAACCTCTCCGTCTCTCTCTACTCCATTAAGTCCCTCTTAAAACCTATCATCCTCCCACCCCACTTCCTCTCACCCTATCAGCAGATCCTGCGATTCCTTTCTCCCTCATGTGCTTATAACAGAATTTGTTCATCCCAGAGTGGCATAAAAATAAAACAAAAAAGGTGGCGCAACCGTGGCGAACAAGGGAAATTAGGGATAACATAAGATCCAAGGGACATATAAATTGGCCAGAAAAAGCAGCAAACCTGAGGATTGGGAATGGTTTAGGATTCAGCAAAGCAGGACAAAGGGATTAATTAAGAGGGGGAAAATAGAGTATGAGAGTAAGCTTTCAGGGAACATAAAAACTGACTGTAAAAGCTTCTTTAGATATGTGAAGAGAAAAAGATTGGTGAAGTCAAGCATAGGTCCCTTGCAGTCAGAATCAGGGGAATTTATAATGGGGAACGAAGAAATGGCTGACCAATTAAATACATACTTTGGTTCTGTCTTCACAAAGGAGGACACAAATAACCTCCCAGAGATGTCGGGTCTAATGAGAGGGAGGAACTGAATGAAATCAGTATTTGTAGGGAAATGGTGTTAGGGAAATTGATGGGATTGAAGGCCGATAAATTCCCAGGGCCTGATAATCTACATCCTAGGGTATTTAAGGAAGTGGCCCTAGAAATAGTAGATGCATTGCTGGTCATCTTCCAAAATTCTATAGACTCTGGAACAGTTCCCATGGAAAGGAGGGTAGCTAATGTAACCCCACTATTTAAAAAAGGTGGTAGAGAGAAAACGGGGAATTATAGACTGACATCGGTAGTGGGGAAAAAGCTAGAGTCCATTATAAATGATGTAATAGCAGAGCACTTGGAAACAGTGACAGGATCGGACAAAGTCAACATGGATTTACAAAAGGTAAATCGTGCTTGATTAATTTGCTGGAATTTTTTGAGAATGTAACTGGTAGAATAGATAAGGGAGAACCAGTGGATGTGGTGTATTTGGACTTTCAGAATACTTTCGATAAGGTCCCGCATAAGAGATTAGCGTGTAAAGTTAAAGCACATGGGATTGGGGGTAAGGTACTGACTTGGATAAAGAACAGGTTGGCAGACAGGAAGCAAAGAGTTGGAATAAATGGGTCTTTTTCCGAGTAGCAGGCAGTGACTAGTGGGGTACCGCAGGGATCGGTGACAGGACCCCAGCTATTCACAATATATATCAATGATCTAGACGAGGGAACTAGATGTAATATCTCCAAGTTTGCAGACGACACAAGCTGGGTGGGCGTGTGTGCTGTGAGGAGGATGCAGAGAAACTCCAGTATGATTTGGACAGGTTGGGTGATTGGGCAGATGCATGGCAAATGCAGTTAATGTGGATAAATGCGAGGTTATCCACTTTGGTGGCAAAAACAGGAAGATAAATTATTATCTGAACGACAATAGATTGGGAAAAGGGGAAGTGCAACGAGACCTGGGTGTCCTTGTGCACCAGTCGCTGAAGGTAAGCATGCAGGTGCAGCAGGCGGTTAAGAAGGCAAATGGTATGTTGGCCTTCATAGCGAGAGGATTCGAGTACAGGAGCAAGGATGTCTTGCTGCAGTTGTACAGGGCCTTGGTGAGACCACAGCTTGAGTATTGTGTGCATTTTGGTTGCCTTATCTGAGGAAGGATGTTCTTGCCATGGAGAGAGTGCAGCGAAGATTCACCAGATTGATAACTGGTGTGGCAGGAATGACGTATGAAGAGAGATTGGGTCGATTAGGCTTATATTCACTAGAGTTCAGAGGAATGAGAGGGGATCTCATTGAAACTTATAAAATTCTAACAGGACTAGACAGACTAGATGCAGGAAGGATGTTCCCGATGGCGGGGAGTCCAGAACCAGGGGTCACAGTCTAAGGATAAGGGGTAAGCCATATAGGACTGAGATGAGGAGGAATTTCTTCACCCAGAGAGTGGTGAACCTGTGGAATTCTCTACCACAGAAGGCAGTTGAGGCCAATACATTAAATATATTCAAGAAGGAGTTAGATATATTTCTTAAGGCTAAGGGGATCAAGGGATATGGGGAGAAAGCAGAGACAGGGTACTGAATTTGGATGATCAGCCATGATCTAATTAAATGGCAGAGCAGGCTCGAGGGGCCGAATGGCCTACTCCTGCTCCTATTTTCTATGTTCCTATGTTTCTCAGTGTCAGCCTCTGCTCTCAATGTGGGCCTGTGTCTCAGTGTGGGCCTGTGTTCTCAGTGTGAGCCTGTGATCTCAGTGTGGGCCTGTGTTCTCAGTGTGGGCCTGTGTTCTCAGTGTGGGCCTGTGTTCTCAGAGTGAGCCTGTGTTCTCAGTGTGGGCCTGTATTCTCAGTGTGGGCCTGTGTGCTCAGTGTGAGCCTGTGTTCTCAGTGTGAACCTGTGTTCTCAGTGTGGGCCTGTATTCTCAGTGTGAGCCTGTGATCTCAGTGTGGGCCTGTGTTCTCAGTGTGGGCCTGTGTTCTCAGTGTGGGCCTGTATTCTCAGTGTGAGCCTGTGTTCTCAGTGTGGGCCTGTGTTCACAGAGTGAGCCTGTGTTCTCAGTGTGGGCCTGTATTCTCAGTGTGGGCCTGTGTTCTCAGTGTGAGCCTGTGTTCTCAGTGTGAGCATGTGTTCTCAGTGTGGGCCTGTATTCTCAGTGTGGGCCTGTGTTCTCAGTGTGGGCCTGTGCTCTCAGTGTGGACCTGTATTCTCAGTGTGGGCCTGTGTTCTCAGTGTGGGCCTGTTTTCTCAGTGTGGCCCTGTGTTCTCAGTTTGGGCCTGTGCTCTCAGTGTGGGCCTGTGTTCTCAGTGTGGGCCTGTGTTCTCAGTGTGCGCCTGTATTCTCAGTGTGGGCCTGTGCTCTCAGTGTGGGCCTGTGTTCTCAGTGTGGGCCTGTGTTCTCAGTGTGTGCCTGTATTCTCAGTGTGGGCCTGTGTTCTCAGTGTGAGCCTGTATTCTCAGTGTGGGCCTGTGCTCTCAGTGTGGGCCTGTGTTCTCAGTGTGGGCCTGTGCTCTCAGTGTGGGCCTGTGCTCTCAGTGTGGGCCTCTGGTCTCAGTGTGGGCCTATATTCTCAGTGTGAGCCTGTGCTCTCAGTGTGAGCCTGTGCTCTCAGTGTGGGCCTGTGGTCTCAGTGTGGGCCTGTATTCTCAGTGTGAGCCTGAGCTCTCAGTGTGAGCCTGTGCTGTCAGTGTGAGCCTGTGGTCTCAGTGTGAGCCTGTGCTGTCAGTGTGAGCCTGTGCTGTCAGTGTGAGCCTGTGCTGTCAGTGTGAGACTGTGCTCTCAGTTTGGGAATGTGCTCTCAGTGTGGGCCTGTGGTCTCAGTGTGGGCCTGTATTCTCAGTGTGAGCCTGTGCTCTCAGTGTGAGCCTGTGCTCTCAGTGTGGGCCTGTGGTCTCAGTGTGGGCCAGTATTCAAAGTGTGAGCCTGTGCTCTCAGTGTGAGCCTGTGCTGTCAGTGTGAGCCTGTGCTGTCAGTGTGAGCCTTTGCTCTCAGTGTGGGCCTGTGTTCTCAGTGTGAGCCTGTGCTCTCAGTGTGGGCCTGTGTTCTCAGTGTGGGCCTGTGCTCTCAGTGTGGGCCTGTGGTCTCAGTGTGGACCTGTATTTTCAGTGTGAGCCTGTGCTGTCAGTGTGAGCCTGTGCTGTCAGAGTGAGCCTATGCTGTCAGTGTGGGCCTGTGCTCTCAGTGTGGGCCTGTGCTCTCAGTGTGGGCCTGTGTTCTCAGTGTGAGCCTGTGTACTCAGTGTGGTCCTGTATTTTCAGTGTGAGCCTGTGCTCTCAGTGTGGGCATGTGCTCTCAGTGTGGGCCTGTTGTCTCAGTGTGAGCCTGTGCTCTCAGTGTGAGCCTGTGCTCTCAGTGTGGGCCTGTGTTCTCAGTGTGGGCCTGTGCTCTCTGTGTGGGCCTGTGCTCTCACTGTGGGCCTGTGTACTCAGTGTGGGCCTGTATTCTCAGTGTGGGTCTGTGTTCTCAGTGTGGGCCTGTGTTCTCAGTGTGGGCCTGTGTTCTCAGTGTGGGCCTGTGTTCTCAGTGTGGGCCTGTGCTCTCATTGTGGACCTGTGTTCTCAGTGTGGGCCTGTGTTCTCAGTGTGGGCCTGTGTTCTCAGAGTGGGCCGGTATTCTCAATGTGAGCCTGTGTTCTCAGTGTGGGCCTGTGTTCTCAGAGTGAGCCTGTGTTCTCAGTGTGGGCCTGTATTCTCAGTGTGGGCCTGTGTTCTCAGTGTGAGCCTGTGTTCTCAGTGTGAGCCTGTGTTCTCAGTGTGGGCCTGTATTCTCAGTGTGAGCCTGTGTTCTCAGTGTGGGCCTGTGCTCTCAGTGTGAGCTCGTGTGCTCAGTGTGAGCCTGTATTCTCAGTGTGGGCCTGTATTCTCAGTGTGAGCCTATGTTCTCAGTGTGGGCCTGTGTTCTCAGAGTGAGCCTGTGTTCTCAGTGTGGGCCTGTGGTCTCAGTGTGGGCCTGTGTTCTCAGTGTGGGCCTGTGTTCTCAGTGCGGGCCTGTGTTCTCAGTGTGGGCCTGTATTCTCAGTGTGGGCCTGTATTCTCAGTGTGAGCCTGTGTTCTCCATTTGGATCTGTGCTCTCAGTGTGGGCCTGTGTACTCAGTGTGGGCCTGTATTCTCAGTGTGAGCCGGTGCTCTCAGTGTGGGCCTGTGTTCTCAGTGTGGGCCTCTGCTCTCAGTGTGGGCCTGTATTCTCAGTGTGGGCCTGTGGTCTCAGTGTGAGCCTGTGCTGTCAGTGTGAGCCTGTGCTCTCAGTGTGAGCCTGTGCTGTCAGTGTGAGCCTTTGCTCTCAGTGTGGGCCTGTGTTCTCAGTGTGAGCCTGTGCTCTCAGTGTGAGCCTGTGCTCTCAGTGTGGGCATGTGCTCTCAGTGTGGGCCTGTGGTCTCAGTGTGAGCCTGTGCTCTCAGTGTGAGCCTGTGCTCTCAGTGTGGGCCTGTGTTCTCAGTGTGGGCCTGTGCTCTCAGTGTGGGCCTGTGCTCTCATTGTGGACCTGTGTTCTCAGTGTGCGCCTGTGTTCTCAGTGTGGGCCTGTGTTCTGAGTGTGAGCCTGTGTTCTCAGTGTGGGCCTTTGTTCTCAGTGTGGGCCTGTGTTCTCAGTGTGGGCCTGTGTTCTCAGTGTGGGCCTGTGCTCTCATTGTGGGCCTGTGTTCTCAGTGTGCGCCTGTGTTCTCAGTGTGGGCCTGTGTTCTCAGTGTGGGCCTGTATTCTCAGTGTGGGCCTGTGTTCTCAGTGTGGGCCTGTATTCTCAGTGTGAGCCTGTGATCTCAGTGTGGGCCTGTGTTCTCAGTGTGGGCCTGTGTTCTCAGAGTGGGCCCGTATTCTCAGTGTGAGCCTGTGTTCTCAGTGTGGGCCTGTGTTCTCAGAGTGAGCCTGTGTTCTCAGTGTGGGCCTGTATTCTCAGTGTGGGACTGTGTTCTCAGTGTGAGCCTGTGTTCTCAGTGTGAGCCTGTGTTCTCAGTGTGGGCCTGTATTCTCACTGTGAGCCTGTGTTCTCAGTGTGGGCCTGTGCTCTCAGTGTGAGCTCGTGTGCTCAGTGTGAGCCTGTATTCTCAGTGTGGGCCTGTATTCTCAGTGTGAGCCTGTGTTCTCAGTGTGGGCCTGTGTTCTCAGAGTGAGCCTGTGTTCTCAGTGTGGGCCTGTGGTCTCAGTGTGGGCCTGTGTTCTCAGTGTGGGCCTGTGTTCTCAGTGCGGGCCTGTGTTCTCAGTGTGGGCCTGTATTCTCAGTGTGAGCCGGCGCTCAGTGTGGGCCTGTGTTCTCAGTGTGGGCCTCTGCTCTCAGTGTGGGCCTGTATTCTCAGTGTGGGCCTGTGGTCTCAGTGTGAGCCTGTGCTGTCAGTGTGAGCCTGTGCTCTCAGTGTGAGCCTGTGCTGTCAGTGTGAGCCTTTGCTCTCAGTGTGGGCCTGTGTTCTCAGTGTGAGCCTGTGCTCTCAGTGTGAGCCTGTGCTCTCAGTGTGGGCATGTGCTCTCAGTGTGGGCCTGTGGTCTCAGTGTGAGCCTGTGGTCTCAGTGTGAGCCTGTGCTCTCAGTGTGGGCCTGTGTTCTCAGTGTGGGCCTGTGCTCTCAGTGTGGGCCTGTGCTCTCATTGTGGACCTGTGTTCTCAGTGTGCGCCTGTGTTCTCAGTGTGGGCCTGTGTTCTGAGTGTGAGCCTGTGTTCTCAGTGTGGGCCTTTGTTCTCAGTGTGGGCCTGTGTTCTCAGTGTGGGCCTGTGTTCTCAGTGTGGGCCTGTGCTCTCATTGTGGGCCTGTGTTCTCAGTGTGCGCCTGTGTTCTCAGTGTGGGCCTGTGTTCTCAGTGTGGGCCTGTATTCTCAGTGTGGGCCTGTGTTCTCAGTGTGGGCCTGTATTCTCAGTGTGAGCCTGTGATCTCAGTGTGGGCCTGTGTTCTCAGTGTGGGCCTGTGCTCTCAGTGTGAGCTCGTGTGCTCAGTGTGAGCCTGTATTCTCAGTGTGGGCCTGTATTCTCAGTGTGAGCCTGTGTTCTCAGTGTGGGCCTGTGTTCTCAGAGTGAGCCTGTGTTCTCAGTGTGGGCCTGTGGTCTCAGTGTGGGCCTGTGCTCTCAGTGTTGGCCTGTGTACTCAGTGTGGGCCTGTATTCTCAGTGTGGGCCTGTATTCTCAGTGTGAGCCGGTGCTCTCAGTGTGGGCCTGTGTTCTCAGTGTGGGCCTCTGCTCTCAGTGTGGGCCGGTATTCTCAGTGTGGGCCTGTGGTCTCAGTGTGAGCCTGTGCTGTCAGTGTGAGCCTGTGCTCTCAGTGTGAGCCTGTGCTGTCAGTGTGAGCCTTTGCTCTCAGTGTGGGCCTGTGTTCTCAGTGTGAGCCTGTGCTCTCAGTGTGAGCCTGTGCTCTCAGTGTGGGCATGTGCTCTCAGTGTGGGCCTGTGGTCTCAGTGTGAGCCTGTGCTCTCAGTGTGAGCCTGTGTTCTCAGTGTGCGCCTGTGTTCTCAGTGTGGGCCTGTGTTCTGAGTGTGAGCCTGTGTTCTCAGTGTGGGCCTTTGTTCTCAGTGTGGGCCTGTGTTCTCAGTGTGGGCCTGTGTTCTCAGTGTGGGCCTGTGCTCTCATTGTGGGCCTGTGTTCTCAGTGTGCGCCTGTGTTCTCAGTGTGGGCCTGTGTTCTCAGTGTGGGCCTGTGTTCTCAGAGTGAGCCTGTGTTCTCAGTGTGGGCCTGTATTCTCAGTGTGGGCCTGTGTTCTCAGTGTGAGCCTGTGTTCTCAGTGTGAGCCTGTGTTCTCAGTGTGGGCCTGTATTCTCAGTGTGAGCCTGTGTTCTCAGTGTGGGCCTGTGCTCTCAGTGTGAGCTCGTGTGCTCAGTGTGAGCCTGTATTCTCAGTGTGGGCCTGTATTCTCAGTGTGAGCCTATGTTCTCAGTGTGGGCCTGTGTTCTCAGAGTGAGCCTGTGTTCTCAGTGTGGGCCTGTGGTCTCAGTGTGGGCCTGTGTTCTCAGTGTGGGCCTGTGTTCTCAGTGCGGGCCTGTGTTCTCAGTGTGGGCCTGTATTCTCAGTGTGGGCCTGTATTCTCAGTGTGAGCCTGTGTTCTCCATTTGGATCTGTGCTCTCAGTGTGGGCCTGTGTACTCAGTGTGGGCCTGTATTCTCAGTGTGAGCCGGTGCTCTCAGTGTGGGCCTGTGTTCTCAGTGTGGGCCTCTGCTCTCAGTGTGGGCCTGTATTCTCAGTGTGGGCCTGTGGTCTCAGTGTGAGCCTGTGCTGTCAGTGTGAGCCTGTGCTCTCAGTGTGAGCCTGTGCTGTCAGTGTGAGCCTTTGCTCTCAGTGTGGGCCTGTGTTCTCAGTGTGAGCCTGTGCTCTCAGTGTGAGCCTGTGCTCTCAGTGTGGGCATGTGCTCTCAGTGTGGGCCTGTGGTCTCAGTGTGAGCCTGTGCTCTCAGTGTGAGCCTGTGCTCTCAGTGTGGGCCTGTGTTCTCAGTGTGGGCCTGTGCTCTCAGTGTGGGCCTGTGCTCTCATTGTGGACCTGTGTTCTCAGTGTGCGCCTGTGTTCTCAGTGTGGGCCTGTGTTCTGAGTGTGAGCCTGTGTTCTCAGTGTGGGCCTTTGTTCTCAGTGTGGGCCTGTGTTCTCAGTGTGGGCCTGTGTTCTCAGTGTGGGCCTGTGCTCTCATTGTGGGCCTGTGTTCTCAGTGTGCGCCTGTGTTCTCAGTGTGGGCCTGTGTTCTCAGTGTGGGCCTGTATTCTCAGTGTGGGCCTGTGTTCTCAGTGTGGGCCTGTATTCTCAGTGTGAGCCTGTGATCTCAGTGTGGGCCTGTGTTCTCAGTGTGGGCCTGTGTTCTCAGAGTGGGCCCGTATTCTCAGTGTGAGCCTGTGTTCTCAGTGTGGGCCTGTGTTCTCAGAGTGAGCCTGTGTTCTCAGTGTGGGCCTGTATTCTCAGTGTGGGACTGTGTTCTCAGTGTGAGCCTGTGTTCTCAGTGTGAGCCTGTGTTCTCAGTGTGGGCCTGTATTCTCACTGTGAGCCTGTGTTCTCAGTGTGGGCCTGTGCTCTCAGTGTGAGCTCGTGTGCTCAGTGTGAGCCTGTATTCTCAGTGTGGGCCTGTATTCTCAGTGTGAGCCTGTGTTCTCAGTGTGGGCCTGTGTTCTCAGAGTGAGCCTGTGTTCTCAGTGTGGGCCTGTGGTCTCAGTGTGGGCCTGTGTTCTCAGTGTGGGCCTGTGTTCTCAGTGCGGGCCTGTGTTCTCAGTGTGGGCCTGTATTCTCAGTGTGAGCCGGCGCTCAGTGTGGGCCTGTGTTCTCAGTGTGGGCCTCTGCTCTCAGTGTGGGCCTGTATTCTCAGTGTGGGCCTGTGGTCTCAGTGTGAGCCTGTGCTGTCAGTGTGAGCCTGTGCTCTCAGTGTGAGCCTGTGCTGTCAGTGTGAGCCTTTGCTCTCAGTGTGGGCCTGTGTTCTCAGTGTGAGCCTGTGCTCTCAGTGTGAGCCTGTGCTCTCAGTGTGGGCATGTGCTCTCAGTGTGGGCCTGTGGTCTCAGTGTGAGCCTGTGGTCTCAGTGTGAGCCTGTGCTCTCAGTGTGGGCCTGTGTTCTCAGTGTGGGCCTGTGCTCTCAGTGTGGGCCTGTGCTCTCATTGTGGACCTGTGTTCTCAGTGTGCGCCTGTGTTCTCAGTGTGGGCCTGTGTTCTGAGTGTGAGCCTGTGTTCTCAGTGTGGGCCTTTGTTCTCAGTGTGGGCCTGTGTTCTCAGTGTGGGCCTGTGTTCTCAGTGTGGGCCTGTGCTCTCATTGTGGGCCTGTGTTCTCAGTGTGCGCCTGTGTTCTCAGTGTGGGCCTGTGTTCTCAGTGTGGGCCTGTATTCTCAGTGTGGGCCTGTGTTCTCAGTGTGGGCCTGTATTCTCAGTGTGAGCCTGTGATCTCAGTGTGGGCCTGTGTTCTCAGTGTGGGCCTGTGCTCTCAGTGTGAGCTCGTGTGCTCAGTGTGAGCCTGTATTCTCAGTGTGGGCCTGTATTCTCAGTGTGAGCCTGTGTTCTCAGTGTGGGCCTGTGTTCTCAGAGTGAGCCTGTGTTCTCAGTGTGGGCCTGTGGTCTCAGTGTGGGCCTGTGCTCTCAGTGTTGGCCTGTGTACTCAGTGTGGGCCTGTATTCTCAGTGTGGGCCTGTATTCTCAGTGTGAGCCGGTGCTCTCAGTGTGGGCCTGTGTTCTCAGTGTGGGCCTCTGCTCTCAGTGTGGGCCGGTATTCTCAGTGTGGGCCTGTGGTCTCAGTGTGAGCCTGTGCTGTCAGTGTGAGCCTGTGCTCTCAGTGTGAGCCTGTGCTGTCAGTGTGAGCCTTTGCTCTCAGTGTGGGCCTGTGTTCTCAGTGTGAGCCTGTGCTCTCAGTGTGAGCCTGTGCTCTCAGTGTGGGCATGTGCTCTCAGTGTGGGCCTGTGGTCTCAGTGTGAGCCTGTGCTCTCAGTGTGAGCCTGTGTTCTCAGTGTGCGCCTGTGTTCTCAGTGTGGGCCTGTGTTCTGAGTGTGAGCCTGTGTTCTCAGTGTGGGCCTTTGTTCTCAGTGTGGGCCTGTGTTCTCAGTGTGGGCCTGTATTCTCAGTGTGGGCCTGTGTTCTCAGTGTGGGCCTGTATTCTCAGTGTGAGCCTGTGATCTCAGTGTGGGCCTGTGTTCTCAGTGTGGGCCTGTGCTCTCAGTGTGAGCTCGTGTGCTCAGTGTGAGCCTGTATTCTCAGTGTGGGCCTGTATTCTCAGTGTGAGCCTGTGTTCTCAGTGTGGGCCTGTGTTCTCAGAGTGAGCCTGTGTTCTCAGTGTGGGCCTGTGGTCTCAGTGTGGGCCTGTGCTCTCAGTGTTGGCCTGTGTACTCAGTGTGGGCCTGTATTCTCAGTGTGGGCCTGTATTCTCAGTGTGAGCCGGTGCTCTCAGTGTGGGCCTGTGTTCTCAGTGTGGGCCTCTGCTCTCAGTGTGGGCCGGTATTCTCAGTGTGGGCCTGTGGTCTCAGTGTGAGCCTGTGCTGTCAGTGTGAGCCTGTGCTCTCAGTGTGAGCCTGTGCTGTCAGTGTGAGCCTTTGCTCTCAGTGTGGGCCTGTGTTCTCAGTGTGAGCCTGTGCTCTCAGTGTGAGCCTGTGCTCTCAGTGTGGGCATGTGCTCTCAGTGTGGGCCTGTGGTCTCAGTGTGAGCCTGTGCTCTCAGTGTGAGCCTGTGTTCTCAGTGTGCGCCTGTGTTCTCAGTGTGGGCCTGTGTTCTGAGTGTGAGCCTGTGTTCTCAGTGTGGGCCTTTGTTCTCAGTGTGGGCCTGTGTTCTCAGTGTGGGCCTGTGTTCTCAGTGTGGGCCTGTGCTCTCATTGTGGGCCTGTGTTCTCAGTGTGCGCCTGTGTTCTCAGTGTGGGCCTGTGTTCTCAGTGTGGGCCTGTGTTCTCAGAGTGAGCCTGTGTTCTCAGTGTGGGCCTGTATTCTCAGTGTGGGCCTGTGTTCTCAGTGTGAGCCTGTGTTCTCAGTGTGAGCCTGTGTTCTCAGTGTGGGCCTGTATTCTCAGTGTGAGCCTGTGTTCTCAGTGTGGGCCTGTGCTCTCAGTGTGAGCTCGTGTGCTCAGTGTGAGCCTGTATTCTCAGTGTGGGCCTGTATTCTCAGTGTGAGCCTATGTTCTCAGTGTGGGCCTGTGTTCTCAGAGTGAGCCTGTGTTCTCAGTGTGGGCCTGTGGTCTCAGTGTGGGCCTGTGTTCTCAGTGTGGGCCTGTGTTCTCAGTGCGGGCCTGTGTTCTCAGTGTGGGCCTGTATTCTCAGTGTGGGCCTGTATTCTCAGTGTAAGCCTGTGTTCTCCATTTGGATCTGTGCTCTCAGTGTGGGCCTGTGTACTCAGTGTGGGCCTGTATTCTCAGTGTGAGCCGGTGCTCTCAGTGTGGGCCTGTGTTCTCAGTGTGGGCCTCTGCTCTCAGTGTGGGCCTGTATTCTCAGTGTGGGCCTGTGGTCTCAGTGTGAGCCTGTGCTGTCAGTGTGAGCCTGTGCTCTCAGTGTGAGCCTGTGCTGTCAGTGTGAGCCTTTGCTCTCAGTGTGGGCCTGTGTTCTCAGTGTGAGCCTGTGCTCTCAGTGTGAGCCTGTGCTCTCAGTGTGGGCATGTGCTCTCAGTGTGGGCCTGTGGTCTCAGTGTGAGCCTGTGCTCTCAGTGTGAGCCTGTGCTCTCAGTGTGGGCCTGTGTTCTCAGTGTGGGCCTGTGCTCTCAGTGTGGGCCTGTGCTCTCATTGTGGACCTGTGTTCTCAGTGTGCGCCTGTGTTCTCAGTGTGGGCCTGTGTTCTGAGTGTGAGCCTGTGTTCTCAGTGTGGGCCTTTGTTCTCAGTGTGGGCCTGTGTTCTCAGTGTGGGCCTGTGTTCTCAGTGTGGGCCTGTGCTCTCATTGTGGGCCTGTGTTCTCAGTGTGCGCCTGTGTTCTCAGTGTGGGCCTGTGTTCTCAGTGTGGGCCTGTATTCTCAGTGTGGGCCTGTGTTCTCAGTGTGGGCCTGTATTCTCAGTGTGAGCCTGTGATCTCAGTGTGGGCCTGTGTTCTCAGTGTGGGCCTGTGTTCTCAGAGTGGGCCCGTATTCTCAGTGTGAGCCTGTGTTCTCAGTGTGGGCCTGTGTTCTCAGAGTGAGCCTGTGTTCTCAGTGTGGGCCTGTATTCTCAGTGTGGGACTGTGTTCTCAGTGTGAGCCTGTGTTCTCAGTGTGAGCCTGTGTTCTCAGTGTGGGCCTGTATTCTCACTGTGAGCCTGTGTTCTCAGTGTGGGCCTGTGCTCTCAGTGTGAGCTCGTGTGCTCAGTGTGAGCCTGTATTCTCAGTGTGGGCCTGTATTCTCAGTGTGAGCCTGTGTTCTCAGTGTGGGCCTGTGTTCTCAGAGTGAGCCTGTGTTCTCAGTGTGGGCCTGTGGTCTCAGTGTGGGCCTGTGTTCTCAGTGTGGGCCTGTGTTCTCAGTGCGGGCCTGTGTTCTCAGTGTGGGCCTGTATTCTCAGTGTGAGCCGGCGCTCAGTGTGGGCCTGTGTTCTCAGTGTGGGCCTCTGCTCTCAGTGTGGGCCTGTATTCTCAGTGTGGGCCTGTGGTCTCAGTGTGAGCCTGTGCTGTCAGTGTGAGCCTGTGCTCTCAGTGTGAGCCTGTGCTGTCAGTGTGAGCCTTTGCTCTCAGTGTGGGCCTGTGTTCTCAGTGTGAGCCTGTGCTCTCAGTGTGAGCCTGTGCTCTCAGTGTGGGCATGTGCTCTCAGTGTGGGCCTGTGGTCTCAGTGTGAGCCTGTGGTCTCAGTGTGAGCCTGTGCTCTCAGTGTGGGCCTGTGTTCTCAGTGTGGGCCTGTGCTCTCAGTGTGGGCCTGTGCTCTCATTGTGGACCTGTGTTCTCAGTGTGCGCCTGTGTTCTCAGTGTGGGCCTGTGTTCTGAGTGTGAGCCTGTGTTCTCAGTGTGGGCCTTTGTTCTCAGTGTGGGCCTGTGTTCTCAGTGTGGGCCTGTGTTCTCAGTGTGGGCCTGTGCTCTCATTGTGGGCCTGTGTTCTCAGTGTGCGCCTGTGTTCTCAGTGTGGGCCTGTGTTCTCAGTGTGGGCCTGTATTCTCAGTGTGGGCCTGTGTTCTCAGTGTGGGCCTGTATTCTCAGTGTGAGCCTGTGATCTCAGTGTGGGCCTGTGTTCTCAGTGTGGGCCTGTGCTCTCAGTGTGAGCTCGTGTGCTCAGTGTGAGCCTGTATTCTCAGTGTGGGCCTGTATTCTCAGTGTGAGCCTGTGTTCTCAGTGTGGGCCTGTGTTCTCAGAGTGAGCCTGTGTTCTCAGTGTGGGCCTGTGGTCTCAGTGTGGGCCTGTGCTCTCAGTGTTGGCCTGTGTACTCAGTGTGGGCCTGTATTCTCAGTGTGGGCCTGTATTCTCAGTGTGAGCCGGTGCTCTCAGTGTGGGCCTGTGTTCTCAGTGTGGGCCTCTGCTCTCAGTGTGGGCCGGTATTCTCAGTGTGGGCCTGTGGTCTCAGTGTGAGCCTGTGCTGTCAGTGTGAGCCTGTGCTCTCAGTGTGAGCCTGTGCTGTCAGTGTGAGCCTTTGCTCTCAGTGTGGGCCTGTGTTCTCAGTGTGAGCCTGTGCTCTCAGTGTGAGCCTGTGCTCTCAGTGTGGGCATGTGCTCTCAGTGTGGGCCTGTGGTCTCAGTGTGAGCCTGTGCTCTCAGTGTGAGCCTGTGTTCTCAGTGTGCGCCTGTGTTCTCAGTGTGGGCCTGTGTTCTGAGTGTGAGCCTGTGTTCTCAGTGTGGGCCTTTGTTCTCAGTGTGGGCCTGTGTTCTCAGTGTGGGCCTGTGTTCTCAGTGTGGGCCTGTGCTCTCATTGTGGGCCTGTGTTCTCAGTGTGCGCCTGTGTTCTCAGTGTGGGCCTGTGTTCTCAGTGTGGGCCTGTATTCTCAGTGTGGGCCTGTGTTCTCAGTGTGGGCCTGTATTCTCAGTGTGAGCCTGTGATCTCAGTGTGGGCCTGTGTTCTCAGTGTGGGCCTGTGTTCTCAGAGTGGGCCCGTATTCTCAGTGTGAGCCTGTGTTCTCAGTGTGGGCCTGTGTTCTCAGAGTGAGCCTGTGTTCTCAGTGTGGGCCTGTATTCTCAGTGTGGGCCTGTGTTCTCAGTGTGAGCCTGTGTTCTCAGTGTGAGCCTGTGTTCTCAGTGTGGGCCTGTGCTCTCAGTGTGGGCCTGCGCTCTCAGTGTGGGCCTGTGTTCTCAGAGTGGGCCTGTGGTCTCATTGTGGGCCTGTATTCTCAGTGTGGGCCTGTATTCTCAGTGTTGGCCTGTGTTCTCACTGTGGGCCTGTGCTCTCAGTGTGGGCCTGTATTCTCAGTGTGGGCCTGTGTTCTCAGTGTGGGCCTGTTTTCTCAGTGTGGCCCTGTGTTCTTAGTGTGGACCTGTATTCTCAGTGTGAGCCTGTGCTCTCAGTGTGGGCCTGTGTTCTCAGTGTGGGCCTGTATTCTCAGTTTGGGCCTGTGTTCTCAGTGTGTGCCTGTATTCTCAGTGTGGCCCTGTGCTCTCAGTGTGGGCCTGTGTTCTCAGTGTAGGCCTGTGCTCTCAGTGTGGGGCTGTGCTCTCAGTGTGGTTCTCTGGTCTCATTGTGGGACTGTATTCTCTGTGTGAGCCTGTGCTCTAAGTGTGAGCCTGTGTTCTCAGTGTGGGCCTGTGCTCTCAGTGTGGGCCTGCGCTCTCAGTGTAGGCCTGTGTTCTCACTGTGGGCCTGTGGTCTCAGTGTGGGCCTGTATTCTCAGTGTGGGCCTGTATTCTCAGTGTGGGCCTGTGTTCTCACTGTGGGCCTGTGCTCTCAGTGTGCGCCTGTGTTCTCAGCGTGGGCCTGTGTTCTCAGTGTGGGCCTGTATTCTCAGTGTGGGCCTGTGTTCTCAGTGTGGGCCTGTATTCTCAGTGTGAGCCTGTGATCTCAGTGTGGGCCTGTGTTCTCAGTGTGGGCCTGTGCTCTCAGTGTGAGCTCGTGTGCTCAGTGTGAGCCTGTATTCTCAGTGTGGGCCTGTATTCTCAGTGTGAGCCTGTGTTCTCAGTGTGGGCCTGTGTTCTCAGAGTGAGCCTGTGTTCTCAGTGTGGGCCTGTGGTCTCAGTGTGGGCCTGTGCTCTCAGTGTTGGCCTGTGTACTCAGTGTGGGCCTGTATTCTCAGTGTGGGCCTGTATTCTCAGTGTGAGCTGGTGCTCTCAGTGTGGGCCTGTGTTCTCAGTGTGGGCCTCTGCTCTCAGTGTGGGCCTGTATTCTCAGTGTGGGCCTGTGGTCTCAGTGTGAGCCTGTGCTGTCAGTGTGAGCCTGTGCTCTCAGTGTGAGCCTGTGCTGTCAGTGTGAGCCTTTGCTCTCAGTGTGGGCCTGTGTTCTCAGTGTGAGCCTGTGCTCTCAGTGTGAGCCTGTGCTCTCAGTGTGGGCATGTGCTCTCAGTGTGGGCCTGTGGTCTCAGTGTGAGCCTGTGCTCTCAGTGTGAGCCTGTGCTCTCAGTGTGGGCCTGTGTTCTCAGTGTGGGCCTGTGCTCTCAGTGTGGGCCTGTGCTCTCATTGTGGACCTGTGTTCTCAGTGTGCGCCTGTGTTCTCAGTGTGGGCCAGTGTTCTGAGTGTGAGCCTGTGTTCTCAGTGTGGGCCTTTGTTCTCAGTGTGGGCCTGTGTTCTCAGTGTGGGCCTGTGTTCTCAGTGTGGGCCTGTGCTCTCATTGTCGGCCTGTGTTCTCAGTGTGCGCCTGTGTTCTCAGTGTGGGCCTGTGTTCTCAGTGTGGGCCTGTATTCTCAGTGTGGGCCTGTGTTCTCAGTGTGGGCCTGTATTCTCAGTGTGAGCCTGTGATCTCAGTGTGGGCCTGTGTTCTCAGTGTGGGCCTGTGTTCTCAGAGTGGGCCCGTATTCTCAGTGTGAGCCTGTGTTCTCAGTGTGGGCCTGTGTTCTCAGAGTGAGCCTGTGTTCTCAGTGTGGGCCTGTATTCTCAGTGTGGGCCTGTGTTCTCAGTGTGAGCCTGTGTTCTCAGTGTGAGCCTGTGTTCTCAGTGTGGGCCTGTGCTCTCAGTGTGGGCCTGCGCTCTCAGTGTGGGCCTGTGTTCTCAGTGTGGGCCTGTGGTCTCAGTGTGGGCCTGTATTCTCAGTGTGGGCCTGTATTCTCAGTGTGGGCCTGTGTTCTCAGTGTGGGCCTGTGTTCTCAGTGTGAGCCTGTGCTCTCAGTGTGGGCCTGTGTTCTCAGTGTGGGCCTGTGTTCTTAGTGTGGACCTGTATTCTCAGTGTGGGCCTGTGCTCTCAGTGTGGGCCTGTGTTCTCAGTGTGGGCCTGTATTCTCAGTTTGGGCCTGTGTTCTCAGTGTGTGCCTGTATTCTCAGTGTGGCCCTGTGCTCTCAGTGTGGGCCTGTGTTCTCAGTGTTGGCCTGTGCTCTCAGTGTGGGGCTGTGCTCTCAGTGTGGTTCTCTGGTCTCATTGTGGGACTGTATTCTCTGTGTGTGCCTGTATTCTCAGTGTGGCCCTGTGTTCTCAGTGTGTGCCTGTATTCTCAGTGTGGCCCTGTGCTCTCAGTGTGGGCCTGTATTCTCAGTGTGGGCCTGTGTTCTCAGTGTGAGCCTGTGTTCTCAGTGTGAGCCTGTGTTCTCAGTGTGGGCCTGTATTCTCAGTGTGAGCCTGTGTTCTCAGTGTGGGCCTGTGCTCTCAGTGTGAGCTCGTGTGCTCAGTGTGAGCCTGTATTCTCAGTGTGGGCCTGTATTCTCAGTGTGAGCCTATGTTCTCAGTGTGGGCCTGTGTTCTCAGAGTGAGCCTGTGTTCTCAGTGTGGGCCTGTGGTCTCAGTGTGGGCCTGTGTTCTCAGTGTGGGCCTGTGTTCTCAGTGCGGGCCTGTGTTCTCAGTGTGGGCCTGTATTCTCAGTGTGGACCTGTATTCTCAGTGTGAGCCTGTGTTCTCCATTTGGATCTGTGCTCTCAGTGTTAGCCTGTGTACTCAGTGTGGGCCTGTATTCTCAGTGTGGGCCTGTGTACTCAGTGTGGGCCTGTATTCTCAGTGTGAGCCGGTGCTCTCAGTGTGGGCCTGTGTTCTCAGTGTGGGCCTCTGCTCTCAGTGTGGGCCTGTATTCTCAGTGTGGGCCTGTGGTCTCAGTGTGAGCCTGTGCTGTCAGTGTGAGCCTGTGCTCTCAGTGTGAGCCTGTGCTGTCAGTGTGAGCCTTTGCTCTCAGTGTGGGCCTGTGTTCTCAGTGTGAGCCTGTGCTCTCAGTGTGAGCCTGTGCTCTCAGTGTGGGCATGTGCTCTCAGTGTGGGCCTGTGGTCTCAGTGTGAGCCTGTGCTCTCAGTGTGAGCCTGTGCTCTCAGTGTGGGCCTGTGTTCTCAGTGTGGGCCTGTGCTCTCAGTGTGGGCCTGTGCTCTCATTGTGGACCTGTGTTCTCAGTGTGCGCCTGTGTTCTCAGTGTGGGCCTGTGTTCTCAGTGTGGGCCTTTGTTCTCAGTGTGGGCCTGTGTTCTCAGTGTGGGCCTGAGTTCTCAGTGTGGGCCTGTGCTCTCATTGTGGGCCTGTGTTCTCAGTGTGCGCCTGTGTTCTCAGTGTGGGCCTGTGTTCTCAGTGTGGGCCTGTATTCTCAGTGTGGGCCTGTGTTCTCAGTGTGGGCCTGTATTCTCAGTGTGAGCCTGTGATCTCAGTGTGGGCCTGTGTTCTCAGTGTGGGCCTGTGTTCTCAGAGTGGGCCCGTATTCTCAGTGTGAGCCTGTGTTCTCAGTGTGGGCCTGTGTTCTCAGAGTGAGCCTGTGTTCTCAGTGTGGGCCTGTATTCTCAGTGTGGGACTGTGTTCTCAGTGTGAGCCTGTGTTCTCAGTGTGAGCCTGTGTTCTCAGTGTGGGCCTGTATTCTCACTGTGAGCCTGTGTTCTCAGTGTGGGCCTGTGCTCTCAGTGTGAGCTCGTGTGCTCAGTGTGAGCCTGTATTCTCAGTGTGGGCCTGTATTCTCAGTGTGAGCCTGTATTCTCAGTGTGGGCCTGTGGTCTCAGTGTGGGCCTGTGTTCTCAGTGTGGGCCTGTGTTCTCAGTGCGGGCCTGTGTTCTCAGTGTGGGCCTGTATTCTCAGTGTGAGCCGGTGCTCTCAGTGTGGGCCTGTGTTCTCAGTGTGGGCCTCTGCTCTCAGTGTGGGCCTGTATTCTCAGTGTGGGCCTGTGGTCTCAGTGTGAGCCTGTGCTGTCAGTGTGAGCCTGTGCTCTCAGTGTGAGCCTGTGCTGTCAGTGTGAGCCTTTGCTCTCAGTGTGGGCCTGTGTTCTCAGTGTGAGCCTGTGCTCTCAGTGTGAGCCTGTGCTCTCAGTGTGGGCATGTGCTCTCAGTGTGGGCCTGTGGTCTCAGTGTGAGCCTGTGCTCTCAGTGTGAGCCTGTGCTCTCAGTGTGGGCCTGTGTTCTCAGTGTGGGCCTGTGCTCTCAGTGTGGGCCTGTGCTCTCATTGTGGACCTGTGTTCTCAGTGTGCGCCTGTGTTCTCAGTGTGGGCCTGTGTTCTGAGTGTGAGCCTGTGTTCTCAGTGTGGGCCTTTGTTCTCAGTGTGGGCCTGTGTTCTCAGTGTGGGCCTGTGTTCTCAGTGTGGGCCTGTGCTCTCATTGTGGGCCTGTGTTCTCAGTGTGAGCCTGTGTTCTCAGTGTGGGCCTGTGTTCTCAGTGTGGGCCTGTATTCTCAGTGTGGGCCTGTGTTCTCAGTGTGGGCCTGTATTCTCAGTGTGAGCCTGTGATCTCAGTGTGGGCCTGTGTTCTCAGTGTGGGCCTGTGCTCTCAGTGTGAGCTCGTGTGCTCAGTGTGAGCCTGTATTCTCAGTGTGGGCCTGTATTCTCAGTGTGAGCCTGTGTTCTCAGTGTGGGCCTGTGTTCTCAGAGTGAGCCTGTGTTCTCAGTGTGGGCCTGTGGTCTCAGTGTGGGCCTGTGCTCTCAGTGTTGGCCTGTGTACTCAGTGTGGGCCTGTATTCTCAGTGTGGGCCTGTATTCTCAGTGTGAGCCGGTGCTCTCAGTGTGGGCCTGTGTTCTCAGTGTGGGCCTCTGCTCTCAGTGTGGGCCGGTATTCTCAGTGTGGGCCTGTGGTCTCAGTGTGAGCCTGTGCTGTCAGTGTGAGCCTGTGCTCTCAGTGTGAGCCTGTGCTGTCAGTGTGAGCCTTTGCTCTCAGTGTGGGCCTGTGTTCTCAGTGTGAGCCTGTGCTCTCAGTGTGAGCCTGTGCTCTCAGTGTGGGCATGTGCTCTCAGTGTGGGCCTGTGGTCTCAGTGTGAGCCTGTGCTCTCAGTGTGAGCCTGTGTTCTCAGTGTGCGCCTGTGTTCTCAGTGTGGGCCTGTGTTCTGAGTGTGAGCCTGTGTTCTCAGTGTGGGCCTTTGTTCTCAGTGTGGGCCTGTGTTCTCAGTGTGGGCCTGTGTTCTCAGTGTGGGCCTGTGCTCTCATTGTGGGCCTGTGTTCTCAGTGTGCGCCTGTGTTCTCAGTGTGGGCCTGTGTTCTCAGTGTGGGCCTGTATTCTCAGTGTGGGCCTGTGTTCTCAGTGTGGGCCTGTATTCTCAGTGTGAGCCTGTGATCTCAGTGTGGGCCTGTGTTCTCAGTGTGGGCCTGTGTTCTCAGAGTGGGCCCGTATTCTCAGTGTGAGCCTGTGTTCTCAGTGTGGGCCTGTGTTCTCAGAGTGAGCCTGTGTTCTCAGTGTGGGCCTGTATTCTCAGTGTGGGCCTGTGTTCTCAGTGTGAGCCTGTGTTCTCAGTGTGAGCCTGTGTTCTCAGTGTGGGCCTGTGCTCTCAGTGTGGGCCTGCGCTCTCAGTGTGGGCCTGTGTTCTCAGTGTGGGCCTGTGGTCTCAGTGTGGGCCTGTATTCTCAGTGTGGGCCTGTATTCTCAGTGTGGGCCTGTGTTCTCACTGTGGGCCTGTGCTCTCAGTGTGGGCCTGTATTCTCAGTGTGGGCCTGTGTTCTCAGTGTGGGCCTGTTTTCTCAGTGTGGCCCTGTGTTCTCAGTGTGAGCCTGTGCTCTCAGTGTGGGCCTGTGTTCTCAGTGTGGGCCTGTGTTCTTAGTGTGGACCTGTATTCTCAGTGTGGGCCTGTGCTCTCAGTGTGGGCCTGTGTTCTCAGTGTGGGCCTGTATTCTCAGTTTGGGCCTGTGTTCTCAGTGTGTGCCTGTATTCTCAGTGTGGCCCTGTGCTCTCAGTGTGGGCCTGTGTTCTCAGTGTAGGCCTGTGCTCTCAGTGTGGGGCTGTGCTCTCAGTGTGGTTCTCTGGTCTCATTGTGGGACTGTATTCTCTGTGTGAGCCTGTGCTCTAAGTGTGAGCCTGTGTTCTCAGTGTGGGCCTGTGCTCTCAGTGTGGGCCTGCGCTCTCAGTGTAGGCCTGTGTTCTCAGTGTGGGCCTGTGGTCTCAGTGTGGGCCTGTATTCTCAGTGTGGGCCTGTATTCTCAGTGTGGGCCTGTGTTCTCACTGTGGGCCTGTGCTCTCAGTGTGCGCCTGTGTTCTCAGTGTGGGCCTGTGTTCTCAGTGTGGGCCTGTATTCTCAGTGTGGGCCTGTGTTCTCAGTGTGGGCCTGTATTCTCAGTGTGAGCCTGTGATCTCAGTGTGGGCCTGTGTTCTCAGTGTGGGCCTGTGCTCTCAGTGTGAGCTCGTGTGCTCAGTGTGAGCCTGTATTCTCAGTGTGGGCCTGTATTCTCAGTGTGAGCCTGTGTTCTCAGTGTGGGCCTGTGTTCTCAGAGTGAGCCTGTGTTCTCAGTGTGGGCCTGTGGTCTCAGTGTGGGCCTGTGCTCTCAGTGTTGGCCTGTGTACTCAGTGTGGGCCTGTATTCTCAGTGTGGGCCTGTATTCTCAGTGTGAGCTGGTGCTCTCAGTGTGGGCCTGTGTTCTCAGTGTGGGCCTCTGCTCTCAGTGTGGGCCTGTATTCTCAGTGTGGGCCTGTGGTCTCAGTGTGAGCCTGTGCTGTCAGTGTGAGCCTGTGCTCTCAGTGTGAGCCTGTGCTGTCAGTGTGAGCCTTTGCTCTCAGTGTGGGCCTGTGTTCTCAGTGTGAGCCTGTGCTCTCAGTGTGAGCCTGTGCTCTCAGTGTGGGCATGTGCTCTCAGTGTGGGCCTGTGGTCTCAGTGTGAGCCTGTGCTCTCAGTGTGAGCCTGTGCTCTCAGTGTGGGCCTGTGTTCTCAGTGTGGGCCTGTGCTCTCAGTGTGGGCCTGTGCTCTCATTGTGGACCTGTGTTCTCAGTGTGCGCCTGTGTTCTCAGTGTGGGCCTGTGTTCTGAGTGTGAGCCTGTGTTCTCAGTGTGGGCCTTTGTTCTCAGTGTGGGCCTGTGTTCTCAGTGTGGGCCTGTGTTCTCAGTGTGGGCCTGTGCTCTCATTGTGGGCCTGTGTTCTCAGTGTGCGCCTGTGTTCTCAGTGTGGGCCTGTGTTCTCAGTGTGGGCCTGTATTCTCAGTGTGGGCCTGTGTTCTCAGTGTGGGCCTGTATTCTCAGTGTGAGCCTGTGATCTCAGTGTGGGCCTGTGTTCTCAGTGTGGGCCTGTGTTCTCAGAGTGGGCCCGTATTCTCAGTGTGAGCCTGTGTTCTCAGTGTGGGCCTGTGTTCTCAGAGTGAGCCTGTGTTCTCAGTGTGGGCCTGTATTCTCAGTGTGGGCCTGTGTTCTCAGTGTGAGCCTGTGTTCTCAGTGTGAGCCTGTGTTCTCAGTGTGGGCCTGTGCTCTCAGTGTGGGCCTGCGCTCTCAGTGTGGGCATGTGTTCTCAGTGTGGGCCTGTGGTCTCAGTGTGGGCCTGTATTCTCAGTGTGGGCCTGTATTCTCAGTGTGGGCCTGTGTTCTCACTGTGGGCCTGTGCTCTCAGTGTGGGCCTGTATTCTCAGTGTGGGCCTGTGTTCTCAGTGTGGGCCTGTTTTCTCAGTGTGGCCCTGTGTTCTCAGTGTGAGCCTGTGCTCTCAGTGTGGGCCTGTGTTCTCAGTGTGGGCCTGTGTTCTTAGTGTGGACCTGTATTCTCAGTGTGGGCCTGTGCTCTCAGTGTGGGCCTGTGTTCTCAGTGTGGGCCTGTATTCTCAGTTTGGGCCTGTGTTCTCAGTGTGTGCCTGTATTCTCAGTGTGGCCCTGTGCTCTCAGTGTGGGCCTGTGTTCTCAGTGTTGGCCTGTGCTCTCAGTGTGGGGCTGTGCTCTCAGTGTGGTTCTCTGGTCTCATTGTGGGACTGTATTCTCTGTGTGAGCCTGTGCTCTCAGTGTGAGCCTGTGCTCTCAGTGTGGGCCTGTGGTCTTAGTGTGGGCATGTATTCTCAGAGTGAGCCTGTGCTCTCAGTGTGAGCCTGTGCTGTCAGTGTGAGCCTGTGGTCTCAGTGTGAGCCTGTGCTGTCAGTGTGAGCCTTTGCTCTCAGTGTGGGCCTGTGTTCTCAGTGTGAGCCTGTGCTCTCAGTGTGAGCCTGTGCTCTCAGTGTGGGCCTGTGTTCTCAGTGTGGGCCTGTGCTCTCAGTGTGGGCCTGTGCTCTTATTGTGGACCTTTGTTCTCAGTGTGCGCCTGTGTTCTCAGTGTGGGACTGTGTTCTGAGTGTGAGCCTGTGTTCTCAGTGTGGGCCTTTGTTCTCAGTGTGGGCCTGTGTTCTCAGTGTGGGCCTGTGTTCTCAGTTTGGGCCTGTGCTCTCATTGTGGACCTGTGTTCTCAGTGTGGGCCTGTGTTCTGAGTGTGAGCCTGTGTTCTCAGTGTGGACCTGTGCTCTCAGTGTGGGCCTGTGTTCTCAGTGTGGGCCTGTGCTCTCAGTGTGGGCCTGTGTTCTCAGTGTGAGCCTGTGCTCTCAGTGTGTGACTGTGCTGTCAGTTTGAGCCTGTGCTCTCAGTGTGGGCCTGTATTCTCAGTGTGGGCCTGTATTCTCAGTGTGGGCCTGTACTCTCAGTGTGGGCCTGTGCTCTCAGTGTGAGCCTGTGCTCTCAGTGTTGGCCAAAGGTCTCAGTGTGGGCCTGTGGTCTCAGTGTGGGCCTGTATTCTCAGTGTGAGCCTGTGCTCTCAGTGAGAGCCTGTGCTGTCAGTCTGAACCTGTGGTCTCAGTGTGAGCCTGTGCTGTCAGTGTGAGCCTGTGCTCTCAGTGTGACAAAATTGAGAGGTCGCACAACACCAGGTTATAGTCCAACAGTTTTATTTGAAATCACAAGCTTTTGGAGCTATCGATTGCCCCTTCCTCAGGTGAAGCCTGTGCTGTCAGTGTGAGCCTTTGCTCTCAGTGTGGGTCTGTGTTCTCAGTGTGGGCCTGTGTTCTCAGTGTGTGCCTGTGTTCTCAGAGTGAGCCTGTGTTCTCAGTGTGGGCCTGTATTCTCAGTGTGAGCCTGTGTTCTCAGTGTGGGCCTGTGCTCTCAGTGTTGGCCTGTGTACTCAGTGTGGGCCTGTGCTCTCAGTGTTGGCCTGTGTACTCAGTGTGGGCCTGTATTCTCAGTGTGGGCCTGTGCTCTCAGCGTGGGCCTGTGTTCTCAGTGTGGGCCTGTATTCTCAATGTGGGCCTGTTTTCTCAGTGTGGCCCTGTGTTCTCAGTGTGAGCCTGTGCTCTCAGTGTGGGCCTGTGTTCTCAGTGTGGGCCTGTGTTCTTAGTGTGGACCTGTATTCTCAGTGTGGGCCTGTGCTCTCAGTGTGGGCCTGTGTTCTCAGTGTGGGCCTGTATTCTCAGTTTGGGCCTGTGTTCTCAGTGTGTGCCTGTATTCTCAGTGTGGCCCTGTGCTCTCAGTGTGGGCCTGTGTTCTCAGTGTTGGCCTGTGCTCTCAGTGTGGGGCTGTGCTCTCAGTGTGGTTCTCTGGTCTCATTGTGGGACTGTATTCTCTGTGTGAGCCTGTGCTCTCAGTGTGAGCCTGTGCTCTCAGTGTGGGCCTGTGGTCTTAGTGTGGGCATGTATTCTCAGAGTGAGCCTGTGCTCTCAGTGTGAGCCTGTGCTGTCAGTGTGAGCCTGTGGTCTCAGTGTGAGCCTGTGCTGTCAGTGTGAGCCTTTGCTCTCAGTGTGGGCCTGTGTTCTCAGTGTGAGCCTGTGCTCTCAGTGTGAGCCTGTGCTCTCAGTGTGCGCCTGTGTTCTCAGTGTGGGCCTGTGCTCTCAGTGTGGGCCTGTGCTCTTATTGTGGACCTTTGTTCTCAGTGTGCGCCTGTGTTCTCAGTGTGGGACTGTGTTCTGAGTGTGAGCCTGTGTTCTCAGTGTGGGCCTTTGTTCTCAGTGTGGGCCTGTGTTCTCAGTGTGGGCCTGTGTTCTCAGTTTGGGCCTGTGCTCTCATTGTGGACCTGTGTTCTCAGTGTGGGCCTGTGTTCTGAGTGTGAGCCTGTGTTCTCAGTGTGGACCTGTGCTCTCAGTGTGGGCCTGTGTTCTCAGTGTGGGCCTGTGCTCTCAGTGTGGGCCTGTGTTCTCAGTGTGAGCCTGTGCTCTCAGTGTGTGACTGTGCTGTCAGTTTGAGCCTGTGCTCTCAGTGTGGGCCTGTATTCTCAGTGTGGGCCTGTATTCTCAGTGTGGGCCTGTATTCTCAGTGTGGGCCTGTACTCTCAGTGTGGGCCTGTGCTCTCAGTGTGAGCCTGTGCTCTCAGTGTTGGCCAAAGGTCTCAGTGTGGGCCTGTGGTCTCAGTGTGGGCCTGTATTCTCAGTGTGAGCCTGTGCTCTCAGTGAGAGCCTGTGCTGTCAGTCTGAACCTGTGGTCTCAGTGTGAGCCTGTGCTGTCAGTGTGAGCCTGTGCTCTCAGTGTGACAAAATTGAGAGGTCGCACAACACCAGGTTATAGTCCAACAGTTTTATTTGAAATCACAAGCTTTTGGAGCTATCGATTGCCCCTTCCTCAGGTGAAGCCTGTGCTGTCAGTGTGGGCCTGTGTTCTCAGTGTGTGCCTGTGTTCTCAGAGTGAGCCTGTGTTCTCAGTGTGGGCCTGTATTCTCAGTGTGGGTCTGTGTGCTCAGTGTGAGCCTGTGTTCTCAGTGTGAGCCTGTGTTCTCAGTGTGGGCCTGTATTCTCAGTGTGAGCCTGTGTTCTCAGTGTGGGCCTGTGCTCTCAGTGTGGGCCTGTATTCTCAGTGTGGGCCTGTGCTCTCAGCGTGGGCCTGTGTTCTCAGTGTGGGCCTGTATTCTCAATGTGGGCCTGTATTCTGAGTGTGGGCCTGTGCTCTCAGTGTGGGCCTGTATTCTCAGTGTGGGCCTGTGTTCTCAGTGTGAGCCGGTGCTCTCAGTGTGGGCCTGTGTTCACAGTGTGGGCCTGTGTTCTCAGTGTGGGCCTGTGTTCTCAGTGTGGGCCTCAGCTCTCAGTGTGGGCCTGTATTCTCAGTGTGGGCCTGTGTTCTCAGTGTGGGCCTGTTTTCTCAGTGTGGGACTGTGTTCTCAGTGTGGGCCTGTGCTCTCAGTGTGGGCCTGTGTTCTCAGTGTGGGCCTGTGTTCTCAGTGTGGGCCTGTGCTCTCAGTGTGGGCCTGTGCTCTCAGTGTGGGCCTGTGTTCTCAGTGTGGGCCTGTGTTCTCAGTGTGGGCCTGTATTCTCAGTGTGGGCCTGTGCTCTCAGTGTGGGCCTGCGTTCTCAGTGTGGGCCTGTGTTCTCAGTGTGTGCCTGAATTCTCAGTGTGTGCCTGTATTCTCAGTGTGGGCCTGTGCTCTCAGTGAGGGCCTGTATTCTCAGTGAGGGCCTGTGCTCTCAGTGTGGGCCTGTGTTTACAGTGTGGGCCTGTGCTCTCAGTGTGGGCCTGTGCTCTCAATGTGAGCCTGTGCTCTCAGTGTGGGCCTGTTTTCCCAGTGTGGGCCTGTGCTCTCAGTGTGTGCCTGTGCTCTCAGTGTGAGCCTTTGCTCTCAGTGTGGGCCTGTGGTCTCAGTGTCGGCCTGTGGTCTCAGTGTGGGCCTGTATTCTCAGT
This sequence comes from Squalus acanthias, assembly GCA_030390025.1. Taxonomy (NCBI): domain Eukaryota; kingdom Metazoa; phylum Chordata; class Chondrichthyes; order Squaliformes; family Squalidae; genus Squalus; species Squalus acanthias. Next base: position 190,706 of record JASTWF010000673.1, read on the forward strand.
GTGGGCCTGTGTTCTCAGTGTGGGCCTGTGTTCTCAGTGTGAGCCTCTGCTCTCAGTGTGGGCCTGTGGTCTCAGTGTGTGCCTGTGGTCTCAGTGTGGGCCTGTATTCTCAGTGTGGGCCTGTATTCTCAGTGTGGGCCTGTGTTCTCAGTGTGGGCCTGTGCTCTCAGTGTGGGCCTGTATTCTCAGTGTGGGCCCGTGTTCTCAGTGTGGGCCTGTTTTCTCAGTGTGGCCCTGTGTTCTCAGTGTGAGCCTGTGCTCTCAGTGTGGGCCTGTGTTCTCAGTGTGGGCCTGTGTTCTCAGTGTGGGCCTGTATTCTCAGTGTGGGCCTGTGCACTGAGTGTGGGCCTGTGTTCTCAGTGTGGACCTGTGTTCTCAGTGTGGGCCTGTATTCTCAGTGTGGGCCTGTGTTCTCAGTGTGGGCCTATATTCTCAGTGTGGGCCTGTGCTCTCAGTGTGGGCCTGTGTTCTCAGTGTGAGCCTGTGCTCTCAGTGTGTGCCTGTGCTGTCAGTTTGAGCCTGTATTTAGGTGTGGGCCTGGGCTCTCAGTGTGGGCCTGTCTTCTCAGTGTGGGCCTGCGTTCTCAGTGTGGGCCTGCATTCTCAGTGTGGGCCTGTATTCTCAGTGTGGGCCTGTTTTCTCAGTCCGGGCCAGTGTTCTCAGTGCGGGCCTATATTCTCAGTGTGGGCCTGTGCTCTCAGTGTGAGCCTGTGCTCTCAGTGTGGGCCTCTGTTCTGAGTGTGAGCCTGTGTTCTCAGTGTGGACCTGTGCTCTCAGTGTGAGCCTGTGTTCTCAGTGTGGGCCTGTGCTCTCAGTGTGGGCCGGTGTTCTCATTGTGAGCCTGTGCTCTCAGTGTGTGCCTGTGCTGTCAGTTTGAGCCTGTGCTCTCAGTGTGGGCCTGTATTCTCAGTGTGGGCCTGTATTCTCAGTGTGGGCCTGTGTTCTCAGTGTGGGCCTGTGCTCTCAGTGTGGGCCTGTATTCTCAGTGTGGGCCTGTGTTCTCAGTGTGGGCCTGTATTCTCAGTGTGGGCCTGTGCTCTCAGTGTGGGCCTGTGTTCTCAGTGTGGGCCTGTGTTCTCAGTGTGGGCCTGTATTCTCAGTGTGGGCCTGTATTCTCAGTGTGGGCCTGTGCTCTCAGTGAGGGCCTGTATTCTCAGTGAGGGCCTGTGCTCTCAGTGTGGGCCTGTGTTCTCAGTGTGGGCCTGTGCTCTCAGTGTGGGTCTGTGCTCTCAGTGTGAGCCTGTGCTCTCAGTGTGGGCATGTATTCTCAGTGTGGGCCTGTGCTCTCAGTGTGGGCCTGTGCTCTCAGTGTGAGCCTATGCTCTCAGTGTGGGCCTGTGGTCTCAGTGTGGTCCTGTGGTCTCAGTGTGGGCCTGTATTCTCAGTGTGAGCCTGTGCTCTCAGTGTGAGCCTGTGCTGTCAGTGTGAGCCTGTGGTCTCAGTGTGAGCCTGTGCTCTCAGTGTGAGCCTGTGCTGTCAGTGTGAGCCTTTGCTCTCACTGTGGGCCTGTATTCTCAGTGTGGGCCTGTGCTCTCAGTGTGGGCCTGTATTCTCAGTGTGAGCCTTTGCTCTCAGTGTGGGCCTGTGATCTCAGTGTGGGCCTGTGCTCTCAGTGTGGGCCTGTGTTCTCAGTGTGAGCCTGTGTTCTCAGTGTGGGCCTGTATTTTCAGTGTGAGCCTCTGCTCTCAGTGTGGGCATGTGCTCTCAGTGTGGGCCTGTGCTCTCAGTGTGGGCCTGTGCTCTCAGTGTGGGCCTGTGCTCTCAGTGTGGGCCTGTCCTCTCAGTGTGGGCCTGTGCTCTCAGTGTGGGCCTGTGCTCTCAGTGTGCGCCTGTGTTCTCAGTGTGAGCCTGTGCTCTCAGTGTGAGCCTGTGCTCTCAGTGTGGGCCTGTGCTCTCAGTGTGGGCCTGTGCTCTCAGTGTGAGCCTGTGCTGTCAGTGTGGGCCTGTGTTCTCAGTGTGGGCCTGTGGTCTCAGTGCGGGCCTGTGGTCACAGTGTGAGCCTGTGGTCTCAGTGTGAGCCTGTGCTCTCAGTGTGGGCCTGTGTTCTCAGTGTGGGCATGTATTCTCAGTGTGGGCCTGTATTCTCAGTGTGGGCCTGTGCTCTCAGTGAGGGCCTGTATTCTCAGTGAGGGCCTGTGCTCTCAGTGTGGGCCTGTGTTCTCAGTGTGGGCCTGTGCTCTCTGTGTGGGTCTGTGCTCTCAGTGTGAGCCTGTGCTCTCAGTGTGGGTCTGTGTTCTCAGTGTGGGCCTGTGCTCTCAGTGTGAGCCTGTGCTCTCAGTGTGGGCCTGTGGTCTCAGTGTGGGCCTGTATTCTCAGTGTGAGCCTGTGCTCTCAGTGTGAGCCTGTGCTGTCAGTGTGAGCCTGTGGTCTCAGTGTGAGCCTGTGCTATCAGTGTGAGCCTGTGCTCTCAGTGTGAGCCTGTGCTGTCAGTGTGAGCCTTTGCTCTCAGTGTGGGCCTGTATTCTCAGTGTTGGCCTGTGCTGTCAGTGTGGGCCTGTATTCTCAGTGTGAGCCTTTGCTCTCAGTGTGAGCCTGTGCTGTCAGTGTGAGCCTTTGCTCTCAGTGTGGGCCTGTGCTCTCAGTGTGGGCCTGTGCTCTCAGTGTGGGCCTGTGTTCTCAGTGTGAGCCTGTGCTCTCAGTGTGGGACTGTTTTCTCAGTGTGGGCCTGTGCTCTCAGTGTGGGCCTGTGCTCTCAGTGTGGGCCTGTGTTCTCAGTGTGGGCCTGTGGTCTCAGTGTGGGCCTGTGGTCTCAGTGTGGGCCTGTGGTCTCAGTGTGAGCCTGTGCTCTCAGTGTGGGCCTGTATTCTCAGTGTGAGCCTTTGCTCTCAGTGTGAGCCTGTGCTGTCAGTGTGAGCCTGTGCTGTCAGTGTGAGCCTTTGCTCTCAGTGTGGGCATGTGCTCTCAGTGTGGGCCTGTGCTCTCAGTGTGGGCCTGTGTTCTCAGTGTGAGCCTTTGCTCTCAGTGTGAGCCTGTGCTGTCAGTGTGAGCCTGTGCTGTCAGTGTGAGCCTTTGCTCTCAGTGTGGGCCTGTGCTCTCAGTTAGGGCCTGTGCTCTCAGTGTGGGCCTGTGTTCTCAGTGTGAGCCTGTGTTCTCAGTGTGGGCCTGTATTTTCAGTGTGAGCCTCTGCTCTCAGTGTGGGCATGTGCTCTCAGTGTGGGCATGTGGTCTCAGTGTGAGCCTGTGCTCTCAGTGTGAGACTGTGCTCTCAGTGTGGGCCTGTGTTCTCAGTGTGGACCTGTGTTCTCAGTGTGGGCCTGTGTTCTGAGTGTGAGCCTGTGTTCTGAGTGTGGACCTGTGCTCTCAGTGTGGGCCTGTGTTCTCAATGTGGGCCTGTGCTCTCAGTGTGGGCCTGTGTTCTCAGTGTGTGCCTGTGCTGTCAGTTAGAGCCTGTGCTCTCAGTGTGGGCCTGTATTCTCAGTGTGGGCCTGAATTCTCAGTGTGGGCCTGTGTTCTCTGTGTGGGCCTGTGTTCTCAGTGTGGGCCTGTGTTCTCAGTGTGGGCCTGTGTTCTCAGTGTGGGCCTGTTTTCTCAGTGTGGGCCTGTGTTCTCAGTGTGGGCCTGTGCTCTCAGTGTGGGCCTGTGTTCTCAGTGTGAGCCTGTGCTCTCAGTGTGGGACTGTTTTCTCAGTGTGGGCCTGTGCTCTCAGTGTGGGCCTGTGTTCTCAGTGTGAGCCTGTGCTCTCAGTGTGGGACTGTTTTCTCAGTGTGGGCCTGTGCTCTCAGTGTGGGCCTGTGCTCTCAGTGTGGGCCTGTGTTCTCAGTGTGGGCCTGTGGTCTCAGTGTGGGCCTGTGGTCTCAGTGTGGGCCTGTGGTCTCAGTGTGAGCCTGTGCTCTCAGTGTGGGCCTGTATTCTCAGTGTGAGCCTTTGCTCTCAGTGTGAGCCTGTGCTGTCAGTGTGAGCCTGTGCTGTCAGTGTGAGCCTTTGCTCTCAGTGTGGGCCTGTGCTCTCAGTGTGGGCCTGTGCTCTCAGTGTGGACCTGTGTTCTCAGTGTGAGCCTTTGCTCTCAGTGTGAGCCTGTGCTGTCAGTGTGAGCCTGTGCTGTCAGTGTGAGCCTTTGCTCTCAGTGTGGGCCTGTGCTCTCAGTGTGGGCCTGTGCTCTCAGTGTGGGCCTGTGTTCTCAGTGTGAGCCTGTGTTCTCAGTGTGGGCCTGTATTTTCAGTGTGAGCCTCTGCTCTCAGTGTGGGCATGTGCTCTCAGTGTGGGCATGTGGTCTCAGTGTGAGCCTGTGCTCTCAGTGTGAGACTGTGCTCTCAGTGCGGGCCTGTATTCTCAGTGTGGACCTGTGTTCTCAGTGTGGGCCTGTGTTCTGAGTGTGAGCCTGTGTTCTGAGTGTGGACCTGTGCTCTCAGTGTGGGCCTGTGTTCTCAATGTGGGCCTGTGCTCTCAGTGTGGGCCTGTGTTCTCAGTGTGTGCCTGTGCTGTCAGTTAGAGCCTGTGCTCTCTGTGTGGGCCTGTGTTCTCTGTGTGGGCCTGTGTTCTCAGTGTGGGCCTGTGTTCTCAGTGTGGGCCTGTTTTCTCAGTGTGGGCCTGTGTTCTCAGTGTGGGCCTGTGCTCTCAGTGTGGGCCTGTATTCTCAGTGTGGGCCTGTGTTCTCAGTGTGGGCCTGTATTCTCAGTGTGGGCCTGTGCTCTCAGTGTGGGCCTGTGTTCTCAGTGTGGGCCTGTGTTCTCAGTGTGGGCCTGTATTCTCAGTGTGGGCCTGTGCTCTCAGTGAGGGCCTGTATTCTCAGTGAGGGCCTGTGCTCTCAGTGTGGGCCTGTGTTCTCAGTGTGGGCCTGTGCTCTCAGTGTGGGTCTGTGCTCTCAGTGTGAGCCTGTGCTCTCAGTGTGGGCATGTATTCTCAGTGTGGGCCTGTGCTCTCAGTGTGGGCCTGTGCTCTCAGTGTGAGCATATGCTCTCAGTGTGGGCCTGTGGTCTCAGTGTGGTCCTGTGGTCTCAGTGTGGGCCTGTATTCTCAGTGTGAGCCTGTGCTCTCAGTGTGAGCCTGTGCTGTCAGTGTGAGCCTGTGGTCTCAGTGTGAGCCTGTGCTCTCAGTGTGAGCCCGTGCTGTCAGTGTGAGCCTTTGCTCTCACTGTGGGCCTGTATTCTCAGTGTGGGCCTGTGCTCTCAGTGTGGGCCTGTATTCTCAGTGTGAGCCTTTGCTCTCAGTGTGGGCCTGTGATCTCAGTGTGGGCCTGTGCTCTCAGTGTGGGCCTGTGTTCTCAGTGTGAGCCTGTGTTCTCAGTGTGGGCCTGTATTTTCAGTGTGAGCCTCTGCTCTCAGTGTGGGCCTGTGCTCTCAGTGTGGGCCTGTGCTCTCAGTGTGCGCCTGTGTTCTCAGTGTGAGCCTGTGCTCTCAGTGTGGGCCTGTGTTCTCAGTGTGGGCCTGTGGTCTCAGTGCGGGCCTGTGGTCACAGTGTGAGCCTGTGGTCTCAGTGTGAGCCTGTGCTCTCAGTGTGGGCCTGTGTTCTCAGTGTGGGCATGTATTCTCAGTGTGGGCCTGTATTCTCAGTGTGGGCCTGTGCTCTCAGTGAGGGCCTGTATTCTCAGTGAGGGCCTGTGCTCTCAGTGTGGGCCTGTGTTCTCAGTGTGGGCCTGTGCTCTCTGTGTGGGTCTGTGCTCTCAGTGTGAGCCTGTGCTCTCAGTGTGGGTCTGTGTTCTCAGTGTGGGCCTGTGCTCTCAGTGTGAGCCTGTGCTCTCAGTGTGGGCCTGTGGTCTCAGTGTGGGCCTGTATTCTCAGTGTGAGCCTGTGCTCTCAGTGTGAGCCTGTGCTGTCAGTGTGAGCCTGTGGTCTCAGTGTGAGCCTGTGCTATCAGTGTGAGCCTGTGCTCTCAGTGTGAGCCTGTGCTGTCAGTGTGAGCCTTTGCTCTCAGTGTGGGCCTGTGCTCTCAGTGTGGGCCTGTGCTCTCAGTGTGGGCCTGTGTTCTCAGTGTGAGCCTGTGCTCTCAGTGTGGGACTGTTTTCTCAGTGTGGGCCTGTGCTCTCAGTGTGGGCCTGTGCTCTCAGTGTGGGCCTGTGTTCTCAGTGTGGGCCTGTGGTCTCAGTGTGGGCCTGTGGTCTCAGTGTGGGCCTGTGGTCTCAGTGTGGGCCTGTGGTCTCAGTGTGAGCCTGTGCTCTCAGTGTGGGCCTGTGCTCTCAGTGTGGGCCTGTGTTCTCAGTGTGGGCCTGTGTTCTCAGTGTGGGCCTGTATTCTCAGTGTGAGCCTGTGTTCTCAGTGTGGGCCTGTATTTTCAGTGTGAGCCTGTGCTCTCAGTGTGAGCCTGTGCTGTCAGTGTGAGCCTGTGGTCTCAGTGTGAGCCTGTGCTCTCAGTGTGAGCCCGTGCTGTCAGTGTGAGCCTTTGCTCTCACTGTGGGCCTGTATTCTCAGTGTGGGCCTGTGCTCTCAGTGTGGGCCTGTATTCTCAGTGTGAGCTTTTGCTCTCAGTGTGGGCCTGTGATCTCAGTGTGGGCCTGTGCTCTCAGTGTGGGCCTGTGTTCTCAGTGTGAGCCTGTGTTCTCAGTGTGGGCCTGTATTTTCAGTGTGAGCCTCTGCTCTCAGTGTGGGCATGTGCTCTCAGTGTGAGTCTGTGTTCTCAGTGTGGGCCTGTATTTTCAGTGTGAGCCTCTGCTCTCAGTGTGGGCCTGTGCTCTCAGTGTGGGCCTGTGCTCTCAGTGTGCGCCTGTGTTCTCAGTGTGAGCCTGTGCTCTCAGTGTGAGCCTGTGCTCTCAGTGTGGGCCTGTGCTCTCAGTGTGGGCCTGTGCTCTCAGTGTGGGCCTGTGCTCTCAGTGTGGGCCTGTGTTCTCAGTGTGGGCCTGTGGTCTCAGTGCGGGCCTGTGGTCACAGTGTGAGCCTGTGGTCTCAGTGTGAGCCTGTGCTCTCAGTGTGGGCCTGTGTTCTCAGTGTGGGTATGTATTCTCAGTGTGGGCCTGTATTCTCAGTGTGGGCCTGTGCTCTCAGTGAGGGCCTGTATTCTCAGTGAGGGCCTGTGCTCTCAGTGTGGGCCTGTGTTCTCAGTGTGGGCCTGTGCTCTCTGTGTGGGTCTGTGCTCTCAGTGTGAGCCTGTGCTCTCAGTGTGGGTCTGTGTTCTCAGTGTGGGCCTGTGCTCTCAGTGTGAGCCTGTGCTCTCAGTGTGGGCCTGTGGTCTCAGTGTGGGCCTGTATTCTCAGTGTGAGCCTGTGCTGTCAGTGTGAGCCTGTGGTCTCAGTGTGAGCCTGTGCTATCAGTGTGAGCCTGTGCTCTCAGTGTGAGCCTGTGCTGTCAGTGTGAGCCTTTGCTCTCAGTGTGGGCCTGTATTCTCAGTGTTGGCCTGTGCTGTCAGTGTGGGCCTGTATTCTCAGTGTGAGCCTTTGCTCTCAGTGTGAGCCTGTGCTGTCAGTGTGAGCCTTTGCTCTCAGTGTGGGCCTGTGCTCTCAGTGTGGGCCTGTGCTCTCAGTGTGGGCCTGTGCTCTCAGTGTGGGCCTGTGTTCTCAGTGTGAGCCTGTGCTCTCAGTGTGGGACTGTTTTCTCAGTGTGGGCCTGTGCTCTCAGTGTGGGCCTGTGCTCTCAGTGTGAGCCTGTGTTCTCAGTGTGGGCCTGTGGTCTCAGTGTGGGCCTGTGCTCTCAGTGTGGGCCTGTATTCTCAGTGTGGGCCTGTGTTCTCAGTGTGGGCCTGTGGTCTCAGTGTGGGCCTGTGGTCTCAGTGTGGGCCTGTGGTCTCAGTGTGGGCCTGTGGTCTCAGTGTGAGCCTGTGCTCTCAGTGTGGGCCTGTGCTCTCAGTGTGGGCCTGTGTTCTCAGTGTGGGCCTGTGTTCTCAGTGTGGGCCTGTATTCTCAGTGTGAGCCTGTGCTGTCAGTGTGAGCCTGTGCTCTCACTGTGGGCATGTGCTCTCAGTGTGGGCCTGTGGTCTCAGTGTGAGCCTGTGCTCTCAGTGTGGGCCTGTGGTCTCAGTGTGAGCCTGTGTTCTCAGTGTGGGCCTGTGCTCTCAGTGTGGGCCTGTGGTCTCAGTGTGAGCCTGTGCTCTCAGTGTGAGCCTGTGCTCTCAGTGTGAGCCTGTGTTCTCAGTGTGGGCCTGTGGTCTCAGTGTGAGCCTGTGCTCTCAGTGTGCGCCTGTGTTCTCAGTGTGGGCCTGTGCTCTCAGTGTGGGCCTGTGCTGTCAGTGTGGGCCTGTGTTCTCAGTGTGAGCCTGTGCTCTCAGTGTGGGACTGTTTTCTCAGTGTGGGCCTGTGCTCTCAGTGTGGGCCTGTGCTCTCAGTGTGGGCCTGTGTTCTCAGTGTGGGCCTGTGGTCTCAGTGTGGGCCTGTGGTCTCAGTGTGGGCCTGTGGTCTCAGTGTGGGCCTGTGGTCTCAGTGTGGGCCTGTGGTCTCAGTGTGAGCCTGTGCTCTCAGTGTGGGCCTGTGCTCTCAGTGTGGGCCTGTGTTCTCAGTGTGGGCCTGTGTTCTCAGTGTGGGCCTGTATTCTCAGTGTGAGCCTGTGTTCTCAGTGTGGGCCATTGCTCTCAGTGTGGGCCTGTGTTCTCAGTGTGGGCCTGTGCTCTCAGTGTGGGCCTGTGCTCTCAGTGTGAGCCTGTGTTCTCAGTGTGGGCCTGTGGTCTCAGTGTGAGCCTGTGCTCTCAGTGTGGGCCTGTATTCTCAGTGTGGGCCTGTGGTCACAGTGTGAGCCTGTGCTCTCAGTGTGCGCCTGTGTTCTCAGTGTGGGCCTGTGCTCTCAGTGTGGGCCTGTGCTGTCAGTGTGGGCCTGTGTTCTCAGTGTGAGCCTGTGCTCTCAGTGTGGGACTGTTTTCTCAGTGTGGGCCTGTGCTCTCAGTGTGGGCCTGTGCTCTCAGTGTGGGCCTGTGTTCTCAGTGTGGGCCTGTGGTCTCAGTGTGGGCCTGTGGTCTCAGTGTGAGCCTGTGCTCTCAGTGTGAGCCTGTGCTCTCAGTGTGGGACTGTTTTCTCAGTGTGGGCCTGTGCTCTCAGTGTGGGACTGTTTTCTCAGTGTGGGCCTGTGCTCTCAGTGTGGGCCTGTGCTCTCAGTGTGGGCCTGTGCTCTCAGTGTGAGCCAGTGGTCTCAGTGTGGGCCTGTATTCTCAGTGTGGGCCATTGCTCTCAGTGTGGGCCTGTGTTCTCAGTGTGGGCCTGTGCTCTCAGTGTGGGCCTGTGGTCTCAGTGTGAGCCTGTGCTCTCAGTGTGAGCTGTGCTCTCAGTGCGGGCCTGTGGTCACAGTGTGAGCCTGTATTCTCAGTGTGAGCCTGTATTCTCAGTGTGGGCCTGTGCTCTCAGTGTGGGCCTGTGCTCTCAGTGTGGGCCTGTGCTCTCAGTGTGGGCCTGTGGTCTCAGTGTGAGCCTGTGCTCTCAGTGTGAGCTGTGCTCTCAGTGCGGGCCTGTGGTCACAGTGTGAGCCTGTATTCTCAGTGTGAGCCTGTATTCTCAGTGTGAGCCTGTATTCTCAGTGTGGGCCTGTGCTCTCAGTGTGGGCCTGTGTTCTCAGTGTGGGCCTGTGTTCTCAGTGTGAGCCTGTGTTCTCAGTGTGAGCCTGTGGTCTCAGTGTGAGCCTGTGCTGTCAGTGTGAGCCTGTGTTCACAGTGTGAGCCTGTGCTGTCAGTGTGAGCCTGTGCTGTCAGTGTGAGCCTGTATTCTCAGTGTGAGCCTGTGTTCACAGTGTGAGCCTGTGCTCTCAGTGTGGGCTCCTCACCCTGCTCCTTTTCCTTGTCCTCCTCCGACCCTTTCATCTCCTCCTCACAGTTATCAAACCTCTCTCTCCTTCTTTAAGATGATCCTTAAAACCTCCCTCTTTGACCAAGCTTTTGGTCACTTGGCCAAATATCTCATGTGGCTCGGTGTCAGTTTTTTTTCTGTTGACGCTCCTGTGAAGCCCTTGGGAGGTTTTGCTACATTGAAGGTGCTAGAAGCTGATCATTTCTGCCACTCAGCAGATGCTCAAGCAAAGCTCAGTGTGCGAAGAGCTCGTCGGGTAAGGTTGTTCAGGCCCCATGACCTCTGCGTGAGCAGCTCTCCTCAGTCATGCACTTCCTGGTTGGGAAGCGGGAACAATGTTGAGTAACTGGGAAGTACCGGGCGACCACTGAATGAGAAAATCCTTTAAAAGTCATGCAGGAAATGGCAACCCCCAGTCTAACCTACTGACTCATTCCAACACGGGACAGATAAAATCGACAGCAAATTAAACCCATTGCAAATCCGCTTTATTGTGTCAAAAATAATCAGCATAGATTTATATATATATACACATACATAATCAAGAATACAGAAACATTGCAGTCATTAAAAAAATTCCCTTCAGATCCATTTATCATGTGCTACCAGATTTCCCAAAGTGTAAAAAATTTAAAGCAAGATCTTTTACTTTAGTTTAAAAGAAATCATTTCATTCTCCATAAGCAATATGCAATAACCTGATATTTAAAACAAAATAAATAAAAGTATAGAAATAACTGTGCTTCAAATGTATTTTTCAAAGAGCATTTTACAAGGTATTTATTCAGAACAAAGTGACTTTCAGTTGTCAGATATAAAATTAATGTCTATTTAGGCAACATCAGCAAAATTAAAATATACCATTTCATAAACCCTTGCCACAGTCAGTAACCAGAGAGCGAGCGATCGGGACCAAAATGATTGTGGGAGTCAGTCGAGAGATGGGATCCCTGATAAATCGCTGGGACCTTAAAGCACAATGCTGACACTGACTGAAGATTAATTGCACAGCAAGCAACCAAAATAACCTCAGTATTCTCCAACCAAAATGTAACGCGATGTGTTATTCGACAGAAGAACAACAAACACATGGGTTCATTACATTCCCATTTCCTGTGCACCGAGACAACAGTAGGAACTGCTGCTTATGATGGAAAGTGATGGGCAGGAACCCTGAGAGCGAGAGCAGGAGGCATAGCTTTCTCCGAAACAAGGAACATTGCTCCAAACATTTGCCCCATTTGATGGCAATTAGTATATCGGGTTTAAGATATCTTTACAACTGCTTGCTCCCACTGGCTGTGTGTTAATTAATCACCCAGCGTTATCCTCATTGCCATCTGCCAGTTATAACTTGCATGATATCCCTCGGAAAATGTGCAATACCACAGAACAATGTTTACACTGCGAGGGGATGGCTTGTCGCCCATCATCTTCCCTCAGTCTCCCTCAAAGCCACTAGGTCCCCTACTGTAAAGAGCATTTCTACTATGACCCCTGTGACCTACCGCACAGAAACAGGACAAAACCGGCAAAATTTACAGGAGCAAGGAAAACAAAAATTAAAACTTAAAAAAAAACACCAAACTGAAATGAAACGGTAAGTGATAAATGCACTCGCAATCCAAATAATTTGACTTAAGTGGACAGGTTGGGGAAATCACTTTCATCCCAGTATTTAAGGTGAGTTGTGCTGGTTACAAGCAACTTTGGTGTCATTGAATCATAGACTGGTTACAGCACAGTAGAAGGCCATTCAGCCCGTCCAGCCCGTGCCGGCTCTCTGCAAGAACACCTCAGCCAGTCCCACTCCCCCGCCCTTTCCCGTAGCCCTGCAACTTTTTTTTTCAGGTACTTATCCACCTCCCTTTTGAAAGCCATTTGAGTCTGGCTCCAGCGCCCTCTCAGGCAGTGAATTCTGGATCCTAATCACTCGCTGTGTAAAAAGGTTTTTCTTATGTCGCCTTTGGTTCTTTTGCAAATCACCTTAAATCTGTGCCCTCTGGTTCTCGACCCTTCTGTCTACCTGGCGCGGCCCCAAACCCACACTGGTCAATGTGCAACTATCTGGGCTCAAAGTGGCTTCAAGTTGGCAATATTGGGCACTGGAAGTTTGGAACCGAGTCATCCCTTTGTGACACCGTCGGCATTCCGATTGCCAGACCGGCAGGCCCTGCAGTACTCCAGGACACTGCTGATGACTGGCCAGCTTACTAATGAGGAGCAGACCAGTCACAGGGGCCTGAGATCCTTCACACTTGGGGCTAGATAGTACTGCAGGCTAGGAAGCCTCCTCTTCTGTGTTAATGACCTCAGGTCGGAAATACGGATGGAGTCGGGGCCATAAGATAGAAAGAGGAGACAGAGGTCCCAACCCCACCAAAGACGCACCCCTAAATAAGGAAGTGGTTGGGACACCTTGGCCAGTATTTGGTGCAGTTCTCAGCTTGTTGGGAGTAAATAGTTTGTGTTAAAAAGGAACAAAGAACATCTGTCTGTCTTTGTTCCCCATAAGAAATAGGAGCAGGAGTCGGCCATTCGGCCCCTCGAGCCTGCTCTGCCATTCAATAAGATCATGGCTGATCATCTACCTCATCTCCACTTTCCTGCACTATCCCCATATCCCTTGATTCGGTTAGTATCCAAAAATCTATCGATCTCTGTCTTGAATATACGGAACGACTGAGCATCCACAGCCCTCTGGGGTAGAGAATTCCAAAGATTTGCCACCTTATGAGTGAAGAAATTTCTCTTCATCTCACCCCTAAATAGCCGATCCCTTATTCTGAGACTGTGACCCCTGGTTCTAGACTCCCAAGGCCGGGGAAACAACCTCCCTGCATTTACCCTGTCAAGCCCCTTAAGAATGTTATACATTTCAATTAGACGACCGCTCATTCTTCTAAAGTCTAGGCAATTGGGAAATGTTGGTGTTCAGAGGGACCTGGGTGTCCTTGTACACGAATCACTGAAGGTTAACATGCAGGTACAGCAAGCAATTAGCAAAGTAAATGGTATTTATTAAGATCAGCCATGATCTTATTGAATGGCGGAGCAGGCTCGAGGGGCCGAATGGCCTCCTCCTGCTCCTATTTTCTTATGTTATGTTCTTATGTCCTCACCCACCAACACCGCTAAATCCAGTCTGCTCAACGACGTGACAACAAGCCGTCCCAATGAGAACACTTCTCACCTTTCACTAGGCCCCATTGCCATACAGAAATAACCAGCGTGCTGACTGAGAGTGAGGAGACGGGTGCAACACTGGTCACCTATATAATAAACATGGCATCATCCATTAAATATCCTCAATTTAATAAAAATGAACAATCAGGTACTTTGGTTTTGAGAAAGAGAACTTCACTTCAATAGTAACAACTTAAACCAATTTTAATTCTGCACAAAATCTTAATTCCTTTATTACAATAATCACAGCAAGAATAGATTTATTGAATTCACAGTTGGAAACTTCTAAAGGGCTCTGGGCTCAGGGGAGAAGGGCACAGGATGGCAAACAATGGCCTTTGCTCAGTACCGAGTTCCTCCTACTTGGAGCTGGCTGGGGTCTGGTTGGAGGCCACTGCCAGGACTTTGGCCTCAGGATTCAAGCTGACACAAAGACCAGTACCAAATAAAAGGCAAGGGCTTCAATGGAAAGAGGGGAAAGTCATGAATTGATTAGTCACAAGCTGTCGATATTTAGACACTAATATATAAAGGTAACAATATATATTTTATACAAAATTTCCTGATTTCAAATTTGTCTACCCGTAGGTGTGGACTGATGAAGGTCAAAGATCAGTGTACCAGAGAGAGGTTAGTATTAAAGCTGCTGCTATATGTGCAACTTCCCACACACCGCAGTCTCAACCTCCATCACCTCACCGAGGGAGGGAGGCACCGTGGGCTGGCTGGGTGCTGTCGCCATGGGAAAGGATGTCAAGAGCAGGTTGACCTCTCACACCTCCCAACATTAACACCACGGTTGGAAAAGTCGTGAAAAACAATCAGTTGTTTCTCCTGTAGTGACCTGCGGCACTTCACACAGGAAGGCTTACTGCGAAGTTCAGCAACATTGATGTCGGCAAACAAATAGGCAGAAAAGATAAAGGGAGTGCGAGAGTAGGAATGAAAATAATCTCATTGCGCAGTTCAGACAATTTCAGCGTGAAGCCTGAATTTCAACAATAGGTCTACATTGAAACCAGTTTCAATCAGTCCTATTTCTGTAGTGTGTGCTATATCGTGTGTCCCCCGAGATTGCCCCCGCCCTTATGACTCTGACACACCTCTCAATTATGGCATTAGGGCATCCTCATTGGAAGACGAATGTTGACGAGAGTTTAATCTCTGGCGGGATAAAAATGTCTGCCTAATTACAAATACATGATTGAAAAGAACTTTTGGTGAAAGATTTTACAAGCAGCCAAACAGACCAGCCCCCCTCTATTTCTCAGTCTCTACACTCAAAGCACATCAACTTGATGAGCACAGAATTACCAAGGAGTAAAAAAAAATTAAACCTTACTCCTCGCAACTCTCTCACCACACATGGATCAGAGGCCTGGGAGATCATCGCTACCCATCCTCTCTGGTGCTGAATGTCATGTGGCATGGGGAGATTCAGAGCGTGGAAACAGTACCTTTTAAGTGGAGAGAAGATAAAAATATATGCGTTTATTGTTTTGGGAAGGGTGGACAGTTCATTTTGGTTTCAATTGGTGTCCATTGTTTTGAGGTGGAATTTAAGGGCAGGTGAAAAAGCTCAACTCCAATCATAAGCTTCACACGTGCCCACAGTTTGCTCTTAACTGGTACTGACTGGAATGAGGTGTATTTTTTTTAATTAAAAGACATGTATACAACACTCCATATTATACCCAGGTAGCCAAAAGGATAAGGGTGAGAGACACTGGTTAAACTTAAGATTTGTATCCCTGCTGCATCAAGGGAGTCAGGACCGTCAGAAGATGAGGGTTGGAAATTTGAGAACAAGCAGCCCTTATAACCCTCATCGCATGAGGAAAGCACAGACTGGAAGGAGGAGTGATGGTGACTGTGCACCTCTCCCAATTGGGAGGGTTGCCGGGTCCCCATCACCCGTTTTTTGCTTGCCAATAAAAGTAAAATTTAGCTCCACTCAAGGCTAGCCACTGCCAGCAAAACAAAGTTAGTGCTGCACAAAGAAAACTAAAGCCGACTGTGGGTTTCTGAAAGAAGTGGTTGGTTATAGTTGAAAGTGAGGTCACAAAGAGAATAAACAAAACACCACAGCTCAAACAAAAACAAGGTCCTTCGACCAAGAATCAGGTTACATCAGCACATGGGACATCTGCACATGATCTTGCCCTACCAATCGCAACTCTCTCCATTACATCACTGCAAAATGTCACAATAGGATATTCCACCTCATGAAAGGGTAGCGCCATGCCCAGTGCAGCGCCATGCCCAGTGCAGCGCCGTGCCCAGTGCAGCGCCGTGCCCAGTGCAGCGCCGTGCCCAGTGCAGCGCCATGCCCAGTGCAGCGCCATGCCCAGTGCAGCGCCATGCCCAGTGCAGCACCGCTATCTCCAGTACCGAGGTGAGCTATGGAAAGAATCTGCTACTCACAATCTACTCTAGCCTGGATTCCTTCCCATTTCTTGAATAAAATGGGACCAAATGGTCTAAAACCAACAATTTTCTACTAGAAACATACAGCAGGAGCCTGAAATATTAGGATGTAATAACACTGCCCTCATCACATCAACACACACCGCGATCCACTTCAAACTGTGGGAATGCCCCTCAGGAGACAGGTCTGATCTGACCCCCAAGTGCATTAAAACCAGAAGGTGCAAACCCCTATCCATGGGCCTCACAATGGTAAATTTGCAGTAGGTGCATTATAACTCCAGCCCATTGCAATAAACACACTTCGAAAGCACGTTCTGCATCTGGCCACTTTAACACTTACATTGCAATATTAATAGCAAGGATGTTGTCCCACCTGTGCTATAATAACATTAAAGATCAGTCACTGAGGGAGTGGAGCTCTACACACAAGTTCAAGCAGGTATGTTCAGAGCTCCCTCACAGAGAATCTTGGTGATGCACAGTTAGTTGGCAGGGTGTCTCTGACCAGTAGTTGTAGATCTCACTCTGTAGATACTTGTTCGAGACAGCTAGCTGCAGCACAGCTGAAACAGAGACTAAAGTTGTTTTAGAATAGGTGGGCAGATTCCACTCAACTTGTGGAGTCTTTCTGTTCCAGTTGTAACTGCAGCTGAACCACAAGCATGATTTCACAAAGTGACAGCCCCATTCAGTTCAATTATAGCGCTGACTCAGCGAGCCCACTTCATTGTATAAATAGGCACGTTTGAAAAATTATCCAATTAATAGGCAACAATAGTGCAATGTTTTTCCTTATTTCACTATGAAAATAATTGAAGATCTTAAACTGAAATCTGTAATATACAAAAGTGTCAAAAATCAAACCTATCAAAAAGTGAAAATGAAAATTTCCATCCAGTGTGTATTGAGTACAATCTCATTACTGGCAAGACACAGATAGATAATGCCAACGACATAACTAATTACCCCAGAGATTTAGGAATATATTGGACTCTATTCATGTAAAAAAAAACCTTATCTACAAAAGAGACCCTCCCAGTAGAGTGTAACAGTAGAGACAAGGCACTTGCGATACTGTATCAGTAAGCAACAGCCATTCTATCAGAGGCTTTGGTAATAGTCTATCAAAAAACACTTGACCAAGGGACTGGATACACCATTGGCAAGTTACTGACAAAATATAGGACAACGGAGACAGCTTGCAGTAGTTGCACCATAATGCAGGATGCAAGGTTTTTACAAACTGTGTGTGAAGATTGTGTGGATCAGGAGCGTCTCCCAGTATAAAACTTATTGCTATTTGTTATACTGTATAAAGTCCACTCCCGATCACTGAGAGAGTCAGGTTTTGCACTGGAAATAATTAATTATTCAATCATTTGAATCAGGCTAGTTCAATAATACAGGAAATGAGTGCTAAAAAATTCAATCATCAGATCATTTGAATTGAGCAATTTTGAATTAAGATGTGTAAATTGTAGTGGAGACATGGACCTCAGGCAGCGGCCAGTGACCCACACAAACCAGAAAAGGCCCGAGGTTTGTGTGACGTCAGCCTATCTTAGTGAGTACAGCAGCGGGGATGGGGGAGGCGCTGGCTGTTGTGGAGGAGGTAGAAAGAGAGACAGGACACCGATTTTTCCTTTTCTTATTACACAGCAGTTGCACAGGAAGCATATAGATGCAGGTGAAGAAATGAGAGAGCGAGTGGGACCTGATTGTATAATTCATCAGGATTTGTTTGGTTAGCAGTGGTTTTGTCGTAGGTAATATTCAATGCAAATCAATGCTCAAGTCAGTCATCAGCTTGGCAGAGATTTATATGTGCTTGGACAGTATTGGCTAAAGAAATATTCCATTAAGGATCGACTTTTTTTGATTTGCATTTTTGTGTGACCACTTAAAAAATTCCAGATATGTACCCCATGAGTCTTTGAGAATTTATTTTCAATATCAATATTGTTCTCTTTCCATTTATTTTCTTCAAAGTACTCTTCCCAATTACTGTATGGAATGGGGTAGAATGAGTTTTGGGACAAATACAAAATCCCATTGCAATCTTTGTTAATGAATTCATCAAGATTATTTGTTCTACACCATTTCCTCAACATTCGGCTCACCAGGTCAGGACCCTGATGGCCCCAAAGCTCTCCCTGGTAATTTTCAACATAATCGGCTATGCAATTCTCTGTAAAGGAATGATTGCGGCTAAATCCCAAAGCTGCACCATTGGCATAATTTGATGATTGTGCACAGATGAAATTTTTGAAATTTATGGGCTTCAGCGATATGATGTCCGTGTCCAGATAGATGCCTCCATACTTCCACAGCAGCGCTATCCGACAGGCATCCGACAGCACATGGATCCAATACTTTTCCGTGTTAGGATCTACCTGTATTATAACAGAGTAAAGGCTCATCATTTGTAATTTGAGAGATTAAGATGACCCCTCCCTCCAAATGCCATCCCCTCCCTCCACACAATGCTCACTGGTTGAGGACCAATTACCGAGAACACTTGGTAACTGGCTGCGAGGTGCTGCTTGTGGATGGGATAAACCCAGTTGGTTCAGCCTCCATCTTGCTTGACCTTCCTATGCAGAAAGACTGCACCCGGCAAAGATTTCAACTTGAATTTGATGGGAACATGGATGAGATGTCACCAGAGTCAATGCCCTCCTATCCACGCCACAGCACATATCAAGTAAAGCTTTAGTTAAAAAACAACCTCAGGCTTCAGAGCAAAGTTTAACCAAATGAGACTTCCTGACCTGCATCCCTGCTGTGTTCCATGGCTCATGCTGAAATATTACTTTGTGCAGTATGCAAATATGTGTTTTGTTTTGACCCTAAAAGACAGCAATGTTAAATACCACAAGATTGAGTCATTGGGTGAACGCATGCCACATGCCCAATAGCTCGTCACACTCTCAAAGATTGGATCCTCCACCAAGGTAGATAAAAGACACAGCTTACAGTAGACGGCTCAGATGTAAGCAAGTTATTAATTTTGCCCTGTGGAGTTTATACAGTGTTGAGTTCCAAGAGGACAACCATCAGACAGAATGAATTTGGCATTGAATCACTCTTATAAACACTGTTATTGTGAAGGGAAAATTGGAGATCTACATTTTATTACCCTGACAGATTATCTGAGACAGCCCTCTGAATGCTGAATGGAAATCCAAAATGAACCTTAAACAATAAGTGCACTTCAGCACAAGGCAGATCAAGCGGGTAAGTATTTGGGCTTTTCCAATTCGTACCATTTCAGGTTTAGAAATGCTGCTCTTTTGATGGAAAGGATACCAAACTACTTTTCCTCGCACACAAGCAGCCAGCAAGAAACTTCCATGCATTTTAATAAGGTTAAAAAGAACATAAACCAGCTAGAGGGGGGAATGGCAAAACATTGGTCTAATTCTTCTCAAAATGGTCTCCAGCCTACAGTAGTTCTTCACATATTATTAAAAGAGCACAACTCAAAACAGCAATAGTTTGTTGAGAACCAATGCTCCTTAGCACATGACTTAAATAAAACTGGAACAGTTGCTAACATATTACCACTTGCTCCCTATAGTTTAAGTGTACGGGACCAGCAGAGTGAGACTGCAAATCAGAATGTTCCAGAGTTGAGAGTGACTGCCCTTGACATCAAGGCAGCATTTGACCGAGTGTGGCATCAAGGAGTCCTAGTAAAACTGAAGTCAATGGGAATCGGGGGGAAAACGCTCCACTGGCTGGAGTCATACCTAGCACAAAGGAAGATGGTAGTGGTGGTTGAAGGTCAATCATCACAGTTCCAGGACATCGCTGTAGGAGTTCCTCAAGGCAATGTCCTAGGCCCAACCATCTTCAGCTGCTTCATAAATGACCTTCCCTCCATCATAAGGTCAGAAGTGGGGACATTCGCTGATGACTGCACAGTGTTCAGTGCCATTCACAACTCCAGATAATGAAGCAGTCCATGCCCGCATTCAGCAAAACCTGGACAACATTCAGCCTTGAGCTGATAAGTGGCAGGTAACATTCGTGCCACACAAGTGACAGGCACTGACTATCTCCAACAAGCGAGAGTCTAACCACCTCCCTTTGACATTCAATGGCATTACCATCGCCGAATCCCCCACCATCAACATCCTGGGGGTCACCAGTGACCAGAATCTTAACTGGACCAGCCACATAAATACTGTGGCAACAAGAGCAGGTTACAGGCTAGGTTTCTGTGATGGAATACTCTCCACATGCCTGGATGAGTGCAACTCCAACAACACTCAAGAAGCTCGACACCATCCAGGACAAAGCAGCCCGCTTGATTGGCACCCCATCCACCACCTTAAACATTCACTCCCTCCACCACCGGCGTACTGTGTCTGCAGTGTGTACCATCTACAAGATGCACTGCAGCAACTCGCCAAGGCTTCTTCGGCAGCACCTCCCAAACCGGCGACCTCTACCACCTAGAAGGACAAGGGCAGCAGGCGCAAGGGAACACCACCACCTCCAAGTTCCCCTCCAAGTCACACACCATCCTGGCTTGGAAATCCTTCATCGTCGCTGGGTCAAAATCCTGGAACTCCCTACCTAACAGCACTGTGGGAGTACCTTCACCACACGGACTGCAGCCGTTCAAGGCGGTGACTCACCACCACCTTCTCAAGGGCAACTAGGGATGGGCAATAAATGCCGGCCTTGCCAGTTACGCCTGCAACTCAAACAAATTTTAAAAAAATTAGTAAAGTGAGTTTGACAAACTGGAGTGAGTCGATAAGCACTAAATTATAATTTCCTTGTAAATTGTGACTAGACTGGTTTGATTGATAACAATAACAACTTGTATTTATATCGTGCCTTTAACGTAGTAAAACGCCCCAAGGCACTTCACAGGAGTGAAAAAAAGCTAGTATTGTGAAATTAGGTGTGAAAGTATTGGCGACCGGACGTAATTTTTCATGATTGACTACTTTGAAAGAGCTACCTGTATTTGAATAGCTGGCTGCTTGCACCAACGACATTGTTTTCAGTAGATTTAAGTTTATCGTACTGGAGGTGAGCACTGGATTGTAGTTGGTTTGAAACTACACTCAACTACTTGAATTTCCAAGTCCATAATTTATTCTGGCAGGATAGTGGAAACCAGTGCTGTACAGAATTTGCATGATGTGGGAGTATCTGGAAACTAAGGAGTGTCTAGAATCAGCACAGGCATAAGGATTGTCCTCTCGTGAACTTGTTCAAGGTCTCAAGCTTCCGAGCTTGAGAAACTGTCGGAGACACTTCGCACTCTATGGGGGACGAGCTGGTCTGAGAGAGCGCCCTGCAGGAGATGGTCATCCTGTTGCCAGGGAGGAACAGTGAGGCAGAGAGATCAACCAGAAGAAAGAGGACTTCTATGGAGGCAGTGCAAGAAACTCCCACGCTGTCTGAAACAATTTGATAGATTTACAGTGATGGATATCGATGATGCAGATTGAAAAGGCAACTCAGGCAAAGAAAATCACCAGCAAAGTCATACTCAGATGGAAAATGGTAGTGTAGAAATAGGGCAAGTGACAGCTAAAAGGAATTCTATTATTGGGATAGACAACCTTTCTTCAAGCCACAACCGAGAGTCCAAAAATGGTCTGTTTCCTCCCAATCAGTATTCACTGAACTGTAACCATAGGCAGATATCCTTCTCTACCTCCCTGACTGACTTCAATTGCAAACATCTGCAGACTCTGAATCTCTGTTTAGCTGACAAAGATAAGACTTGAACTCTGACTGTCCCCAGCTCTGTGTCAGGGATTGGCTGGTTGAGTTGCCAATCAAAACTGTCACCGCCCTCCTGGGTGTGGTTCCTCTGTCAATCACATTGTCTGCTCCGCTAAGCCACACCCTGCTGAGCTCAAATGAAGGAATTCATTCCAACATTGTGTATGTGTGAATGTCACTAGAATATACTGACAATCCCCATCATCTTAAACTGATGTATAAGAGAAACACAAATCAGAAACTTCTTCTAATCCCAGGTACTGACACCTAGCTCTAGCCTGAACTTTCTGTGATGCAATTTCTACGATTCCACAAATTATTCCTTCTGTACCTGAAATTTTCTTTGTGAAAAACTGAACATAAATCGAAAACACACGGAATTTGCGGTGGGTAGTAATGGCGAACTAACAGCGTTCGCCGTTACTACCTCTCTGAAACTGACCGTAACTTCAGGATTTAGCGCTTGCGCATCTAAACATGGAAATCCTAATGTTGCGGTCAGTCATTCACTGCGCTGTGCCTACCAACATCACCCCCATAGCCGGCAGTCACTGTAATCAGTGAAACGGACGAAAAATTGGGCTCTTTGCGGTAATATCACTGCTAAATACCCTCAAGCCTTGTTGGAATAGGTTTAACTGAGGTTTTAACAGCATATTGACTGCTAAACAAACGTTCTGGCCCTGAAAAACTAATTTTTAGATTTGTGGAGTGTCAAATTTCTCCATTATGACAAAAATTACAATAAAAAAAAACATAATTTAAAAAAAAAATTTGTTCATGACATTTCAGGTTCTACCTTATCCCTATGAGAGAGTCCCAATCATTGTTTTGCTCTCTAACATTTTTTAAAAGTCCGGATAAAAGCAGCTTCTCATTTCCTGGTTTGCTGTCTGTGAGAATTCTGCAATGTGATTGCAGCATCGCACTAGAGATTCCCATTACAGAGCACTGAAATCACTTGAACATCGAAAAAGGCAAACATCTCGCCACAGAGCTCGCGAGATCGCTGTGAGCAGCTTTCTTTGGGACCAGCGGCGAGCACCTTTGCTAGGCCGTTGACCGCAAATTCCGGGCCAAGAAATTCAAATTCAGCATTATACATCAGTTTACATATGGAAATCGGTCTGTAACTTGTTTGTCTAAAGCTTACTATTTTATTTTTCAATTTGATGGCCAATAGCAGTTTTAGCCAACCACAAATTGAGCAGCCAGCTCTGTCCAATTCCTTACCTTTCCATACCATTCAGCCAAGCGAGTATTGCTGAACAATTCTTTAAGATCCAAGGGCAATATGACAACATTCTTGATTGAAGAAAGCAGAGGGATGGCGCTGTATTGAGGTTGTTGATATGCTTTTAAATTCCCACTGAATCCGTTCATGAAGTAATAAACAGATCTGCCAGGGTTTGCTCGAGCAGCTGATTCGATGGCACATTTGGCCAATGGCGAAGGCTCCAGTTCACTGGAGGTCTCCACAAACATAATTCCAGACTCTCTGGCTGGCTGTGGATGTTTCAAACTATCCTCTTGGTCCACATTGTACAAATCCTTTCTCCAATCATTGCTCCACAAGTTATAATAATGGAACAAAGGAAATTTCTTGTTCAGAAAGGGATTTATTATAAAGGAGACGACGATACAAACTGCTAGGATCAGGAAGAATAAACATCCTTTTTGATGATTTTTCATAACTGGAGTTCTTTCTTCAATGATTACTGTGAAAAGAAAGAATGGTTTAAGGAGGAAGCAGAACACTCGATTGTGCTTTTCTAGGCGTATTGAGGCAACCACGATTTATGAGCTGTTTGGATGAACTTTCCTAAATCAGTCACAAATACCCAGATCTAATCAGTACCTCATTTCTGACAGCAAGTGAATGAAATTATTGTCCAGCATCGGCATAAGTTAAAAAAGAGTTCAGAGGCAGCACAACTGAAAATTAAGATTAAAAATGGTAGATTAACAACAGCAAGTAGAGCCTCGCTCATTCTTTGAAAGAAGTTCATCCTCCACAAACAAATACGAATTGCCTTCATCCAAAGTGATACATGACCATGGGCATTGACCCTTGAATCAAATTCACACTCAGGGCACTCGAACAATCTCAAGGTTTTCATTTAAGGCCTGGAGAAGGTAGCAATGAGTCCCAAGAAAGTAGTGAAATGTTACACTGCCAAAAATGGCACCAAAATTTAGCCATAGACCCAACTCAAAATTGTGCCACGTCAGGGAAAGAATATAGGCTAGGCCAGGACGAAGCTGTCTATTGGAGGTCAAACTTTGTTTAATGAATAAGGAACACTTCCGAAAGTAAGTGATCTACTGTCATTCCTGGCTCATTCAAGCCCCACGTACAAATAGATAGCATCCCAAAGCAACACAAACACAGTCTGTGGGACTCTGCAAACTTGGATCAGCTTAGAGCACATCAACACTTTAGTACTTGTCGTGCCAATTTCTCCAGTCAACAGGTGTGGTAACAAAACAAATTCTTCAGCTAGATACGTCCTTTAACATGACAAAACATCCCAAGGCTTTCACAGTGGGAGGGGGGTAAAAATTGGGTAGAATTTGCACATCAAGCAGGATTTGGGAGAAGAGTTAGTAGAGTTGACCAAAGGCAAGATCAGAGAAGTAGGTTTTGAGAAGGCTTTAGAAGGTGGGGAAGAGAGAAAGCAAGGTAGAAGGGATTTTGATAGATAATTCCAGATAACAGGACCATGAAGGCTGAAGACTTTGTAACCTGTAGTGAAGCAGAGGGCAAATGCACAATAATCTGGACTCAGAAGATCAGAGGGTTCAGGCTGAAATACAAGGTTAGAGGTTACAAAGAGGGGGCAGCTCAGGTAGCTTGCAAAGAAGACACTAGAGAAATGTAGCTTGAAGGTAAAGGAGGCATTGATGAAGGTTTAATTTCAGCAACTGCAGGAATGAGGAAGAAACAGAGGCAAGCGATATCGTGAAGGCAGAATCAGGCGGTCTTGGAGGATTGGATGCGGGGTTTGAAACTTAACTTGTGATTGAACAGATCACTGAGGTTATGCATAGTCAGGTTTTACCCTGGTGACCATTCAGGGAAGGGAACAGAATTGAGGTTCAGGATGCAGAGTTCCCTGCGAGAACTGAAGAGGACAGCTTCAGAGTGGCCAATGCATAGTTGGAGGTTCTGATTCATCTGTAACTTGATCTACAAAGTTGCCTTATAAATGCCCTTGAGAGGAACCTTGCACAGAAGGCCCAAGAGATGACCACTGCTAATTTTCCCCACAAGTCCTGTTCTCAAGTGATTAACAGAGAGATTCAGTCAACTAACCAATTTGCCAACCACTGCTTGGCATCAGATTTCTATAAAGTCTCGTTTCTAAGGTAAACAAATTTTGAATGTAACATGTCTTCACAAGTAATAAGCTGCGTTCATCAACCAAGTCATACTGCCTTTTAAAGGTAAAAAAAAACACAAGAGGTAGATGAAAACCTACTTTGTTGTCTAGATTGACTTCTAGAAGACAGTTGATGATGTTCACACAAGGGATTATTAGATAAAATGAAGTTAACCTTGTGATATAGGTAGGTAATTGGTTGGGAGGTAGGAGACAGAGAATAGGATTAAAGAGTTTGTTCCCGATTGGATGAAACATAGAAACATAGAAAAATAGGAGCAGGAGTAGGCCTTTCGGCCCTTTGAGCCTGCTCCGCCATTCAATATGATCATGGCTGATCCTCTATCTCAATACCATATTCCCGCTCTCTCCCCATACCCCTTGATGTCTTTTGTGTCTAGAAATCTATCTATCTCCTTCTTAAATATATTCAGTGACTTGGCCTCCACAGCCTTCTGTGATAGAGAATTCCACAGGTTCACCACCCTCTGAGTGAAGAAATTTCTCCTCATCTCAGTCCTAAATGTCCTACCCCGTATCCTGAGACTGTAACCCCTCGTTCTAGACCCCCCCAGCCAGGGGAAACATCCTCCCTGCATCCAGTCTGTCTAGCCCTGTCAGAATTTTATACGTTTCAATGAGATCCCCTCTCATTCTTCTAAACTCTAGTGAATACAGGCCTAGTCGACCCAATCTCTCCTCATACGACAGTCCTGCCATCCCAGGAATCAGTCTGGTGAACCTTCGCTGCACTCCCGCTATGGACGAATGTGACGAGTGGTGTTCACAGGTGTCTGTACTGGGGCCTCAGCTTTTCATCATATATATTAATGATTTGGATGAAGGAATAGAGAGTTGTGTATCCAAGTTTGCAGGTGACACTAAGTTAAGAGGCACAGTATGTTGTTTAGGTGGGAGCAGGAGGTTACAAAGGGAGGGTAAACTATGACAGATGGAGTCCAATGTGGGAAAGTGAGAGGTCATCCACTTTGGAGCCTAGAAAGACAAATCAGAATATTTGCTTAATGGTGAGAAACTAGGAGCTGTGGAGCAGCGTGTGTCCATATACACAAACCACTAAAAGTTAGTGGATAGGTACAATAAATAATTAAAAAGGATAATGGAGTATTGGCCTTTATCTCAAGGTGGCTGGAATACAAAAGTGAAGAAGTGATGCTTCAGTTGTACAGAGGCTTGGTCAGACACCATCTGGAGAACTGCGTTCAGTTCTGGGCACCTTATCTCAGGAAAAATGTATTGGCCTTGGAGGGGCTACAGCGCAGATTCACCAGAATGAGGCCGGGTTGCATAATCCTGGTTTGTAGTCCCTTGAGTATAGAAGGTTGAGGTGATCTAATCAAAGTGTTTAAAATGATAAAAGGATTTGATAGGGTAGATAGAGAGAAGCTATTTCCTCTGGTGAGGGGAATCCAAAACAGGGGGCATAATCATATAATTAGTGCTAGGCTGTTTAGGAGTGAAATCAGGAAGCAATTTTTCAAAAAAGGGTAGTGGAAATCTGGAAAACTCTTTCCTAAAAGGCTGTGGATGCTGGGATAATTGAAATTGGCAAAGAGAGCTTAAAACTATTTTTATGTCAAACAAGGTAAGGTGAATTTACAAGCAAAACATCTAGATCCTTAACCCTATGACTCAATACACGGCAAGTTAATAATCCTAAAAATGAGAAAACTAGTAGAGTAACAGCCAGTTTGTGTGTGTTCTGGGAGGTCCATCCATAGGAAGAGACCCACCACTTAGATGCAAAATGCCACCGTTCACATGTTCTGTAACCAGAAGTCAGACTCTGAGCCAAATTACAAGTAATCGGGGCAGATGCCCTGGGCTGTCTGTCCGTCCTCCTGTGTCCCTTTCACAGCATATATCCAGATTGGGGGAGGAAGAGGAACAGAACAGTCAATCACTGACCCCAAGTCTCAGAAGGCCTGGCCTAAAGCTTTTCCATTTCGGAAGCCGATAGGTCTCAGCAACTCAGAGATTCAAAAGATTCCGACATTTAGCTTACGCAAAATCAATAACTTGACACCCTTGTAATGTCTACCGGAGGGGACAAGGGCTGCAAGTTCTAGGTACCTTTCATGAATCGGCACCCTATTGCACACTCCTCCTTCTATTATTCAAGTGGTAGGTGGGTAGAAATAGCAGCAACACACACTCAGAACCTGCAGCCAGCCCCTCAACCTGTCATATCGCTGCGCATCACCGAGTTTCATTGTTTCACATTTAGCGGTCGATCCTTCAGCTGCCTGGGCCCTGAGCTCTGGAATTTCCTCCCTAAACCTCTCCGCCTCTCTCTCATCCTTTAAGACGCTCCTTAAAATCTACTTCATAGGATTACATAGGATATACGGCACAGAAACAGGCCATTCAGCCCAACCAGTCCCTGCCGGTGTTTATGCTCCACTCGAGCCTCCTCTCGTCTTTCCTCATCTAAATCTATTCCCTTCTCCCTCGTATGCTTGTCTAACCGCCCCTTAAATGCATCTATACTATTCGCTTCAACCACTCCCTGTGGTAGCGAGTTCCACATTCTCACCACTCTTTGGGTAAAGAAGTTTCTTCTGAATTCCCTATTTGATTTCTTGGTGACTATCTTATATTGATGGCCTCTAGTTATGCTCTTCCCCACAAGTGGAAATGCTCTCTGTATCCATTCTATCAAAACCTTTCATAATTTTAAAGACCTCTATTAGGTCACCCTTCAGCCATCTTTTTTCAAGAGAAAAGTGACCCAGCCTGTTCATCCTTTCCTGATACATATACCCTCGCATTTCTGGTATCATCCTTGTAAATTATCTCGCAGCCTCTCCAGTGCCTCAATATCCTTTTTATAATATGGTGACCAGAACTGCACGCAGTACCCCAAGTGTGGTCTAACCAAGATTCGATACAGGTTTAGCATAACTTTCCTACTTTTCAATTCAATCCCTCTAGAAATAAACCCTAGTGCTTGGTTTGCTTTTTTTTATGGCCTTGCTAACCTGTGTCGCTACATTTAATGATTTGTGTATTTGTATTCTGAGATCCCTTTGTTCCTCTACCACACCTAGACTCGCACCCTCCAAGTAATAAGTGACCTCCCTATTCTATCTACCAAAATGTAATATCTCACATTTGTCTGTGTTGAATTTCAATTGCGAATTATACGTCCATTCTGCAAGTTTATTAATGTCCTCCTGTAAATTGTTGCAGTCCTCCTCAGTATTTACTATCCCCCCCAAATTGGTGTCATCCGCAAATTTAGAAATTGTGTTTTTGATTCCAAAGTCTAAATCGTTAATGTAAATTGTGAACAGCAGTGGTCCCAGCACTGATCCTTGTGGAACACCACTACCCACCTTCTGCCACTGTGAAGAGCTACCCTTTACTCCCAACTTTCTGTCCTGAAGCCAGCTAGCAATCCATTCTACTACTTGTCCCCTGACTCCGCATTCTCTGACCTTATTCATTAGTCTATTATGGGGTACCTTATCGAAGGCCTTTTGAAAATAAGAACATAACAACATAAGAAATAGGAGCCGGAATAGGCCACTTGGCCCCTCGAGCCTGCTCCGCCATTCAATAAGATCATGGCTGATCTTGGGCTCAAAGCCACTTCCCTGCCCGCTCCCCATAACCCTTCACTCACTTATCTTGCAAAAATCTGTCCATCTCCACCTTAAATGTATTTAATGACCCAGCCTCCACGGCTCTCTGGAGCAGGGAATTCCACAGATTTACGACCCTCAGAGAAGAAATTCCTCCTCATCTCAGTTCTAAAAGTACGACCCTTTATTCTGAAACTATGCCCCCGAGTTCTAGATTTACCCATGAGGGGAAACATCCTCTCTGCATCTACCTTGTCGAGCCCCCTCAGTATCTTATATGTTTCGATAAAATCACCTCTCATTCTTCTAAACTCCAATGAGTACAGGCCCAGCCTGCTCAACCTTTCCTCATAAGTCAAACCCCTCATCTCTGGAATTAACCTAGTGAATCGTCTCTGAACTGCCTCCAATGCAAGTATATCCTTCCTTAAATAAGATCAAAACTGTACGCAGTACTCAAGGTGTGGTCTCACCAATACCCTGTACAGTTGTAGCAGGACTTCCCTGCTTTTATACTCCAACCCCCTTGCAATAAAGGCCAACATTCCATTTACCTTTTTGATTACTTGCTGTACCTGCATGCTAACTTTTTGTGGTTCACGCACAAGGACCCCCAGGTCCCTCTGAACTGTAGCATTTTGTAACCTCTCTCCATTTAAATAATAGTTTGCTTTTTTATTTTTCCTGCCAAAGTGGATAACCTCGCACTTTCCCACATTATACTCCATCTGCTAAATGTTTGCCCACTCACCTAGCCTGTCTATATCCCTTTGCAGATTCTTTGAGTCCTCTGCACAACTTGCTTTCCCACCCATCTTTGTATCATCCGCAAACTTGGCTACATTACACTCGGTCCCTTCATCCAAGTCATTAATGTAGATTGTAAATAGTTGGGGCCCCAGCACCAATCCTTGTGGCACCCCACTAGTTACCGTTTGCCAACCAGAAAATGACCCATTTATCCCGACTCTCTGCTTTCTGTTAGTTAGCCAATTCTCTATCCATGCTAATATATTATCCCCAACTCCATTAGCTCTTATCTTATGCAGTAACCTTTTATGTGGCACCTTATCGAATGCTTTCTGGAAATCCAAATACACCACATCCACTGGTTCACCTTTGTCCACCCTGCTCGTTACATCCTCAACGAACTCCAGCAAATTTGTTAAACATGTTTTCCCTTTCATAAAACCATGCTGACTCTGCTTGACTGCATTATGATTTTCTAAATGCCCTGCTACTGCTTCCTAAATGAAGGGCTCCAGCATTTTCCCAAAGACAGATGTTAGGCTAACTGATCTATAGTTTCCTGCTTTCTGTCTCCCTCCATTCTTAAAATTCGGGTTTTGCAATCCGCTGGGACCTCTCCAGAGTCCAGGAAATTTTGGTATATTGCAACCAATGCATCCACTATCTCTGCAGCCACTTCTTTTAAGACCCTGGGATGCAGGCCATCTGGTCCAGGGGACTTGTCATCTTTTAGTCCCATTATTTTACCAAGTACTTTTTCCTTAGTGATAGTGATTGTCTTTAGTTCCCCCCTCCCTGTGGCCCCTTGATTATCCATCATTGGGATGTTGTTAGTGTCTTCTACCATGAAGACAGATACAAAATATTTGTTCACAGTATCCAGATAAATTACTTCTACTGCATTACCATTACCTACTCTCTCTGTTACCTCTTCAAAAAATTCAATAAGTTTGGTCAAGCAAGACTTTCCCTTTTGAAATCCATGCTGACTATTCATTATTATATTTTTTGGTTTCTAGATGTTCTTCTATTTTCTCCTTTAGTAGGGATTCCATTATTTTTCCTACCACCGATGTTAAGCTGACTGGTCTAAAATTCCCTGGACATGTTCTATCCCCCTTCTTAAATAATCGGTATTATGTTAGCTATCTGCCAGTCCTCTGGCACTACACCTTTTTGTAATGAATTATTAAATATGTGTAGTAATGCCTCTGCTATCTCTTCCCTAGATTCTTTTAAAATGCGTGGATGCAATCCATCCGGACCAGGGATTTTATCCTCTTTGAGTTTGATTAGTTTATTTAATATATCCCCTCTTTTATTTTAAATGCACTAATCTCATCAGCCAATGTCATGTCCACCTGTTCTATCTCCCTGGTAAATAATGAAGCAAAATAGCTATTTAATATTTCTGCCATCTCTCTATCTTCATTGACCAAGCTTTTGGTCACCTGTCCTAATATTTCCTTATGTGGCTCAGTGTCAATTTGATAACGCTCCTGTGAAGCACCTTGGGACATTTTACTATGTTAAAACTGCTATATAATTTTTTTTTTTCAATTTGTTTATGGGATGTGGGCATCGCTGGCAAGGCCAGCATTTATTGCCCATCCCTAATTGCCTTTGAGAAGGTGTTGGTGAGCCGCCTTCTTGACCCGCTGCAGCCTGTGTGGTGAAGGTACTCCCACAGTACTGTTAGGGAGGGAGTTCCAGGATTTTGACCCAGTGACGATGAAGGATCGGCGATATACTGCCAAGTCAGGATGCTGTGTGACTTGGAGGGGAACTTGGAGGTGGTGGTGTTCCCATGAGCCTGCTGCCCTTGTCCTTCTAGGTGGTAGAGGTAGCGGGTTTGGGAGGTGCTGCCGAAGAAGCCTTGGCGAGTTGCTGCAGTGCATCTTGTCGATGGTACACACTGCAGCCACGGTGCGTCGGTGGTGGAGGGAGCGAATGTTTAAGGTGGTGGATGGGGTGCCAATCAAGTGAGCTGCTTTGTCCTGGATGGTGTCGAGCTTCTTGAGTGTTGTTGGAGCTGCACTCATCCAGGCAAGTGGAGAGTATTCCATCACACTCCTGACTTGTGCCTTGTAGATGGTGGAAAGGCTTTGGGGAGTCAGGAGGTGAGACACTCACTGCAGAATACCTAGCCTCTGACCTGCTCTTGTAGCCACAGTTTCTGGTCAATGGTGACCCCCAGGATGTTGATGGTGGGGGTATTCGGCGATGGTAATGCTGTTGAATGTCAAGGGTCGGTGGTTAGACTCTCGCTTGTTCAATAGTCATTGCCTGGTAGTTGTATGGCACAAATGTTACTTGCCACTTATCAGCCCAAACTTGGATGTTACCCAACTCTTGCTTCAAGTGAGCATGGACTGCTTGATTATTTGAGGAATTGCAAATGGAACTGAACACTGTGCAATCATCAGCGAACATCCCCACTTCTGACCTCTGATGGAGGGAATGTCATTGATGAAGCAGCCGAAGATGGTTGGGCCTACGACCCTGCCCTCGTAGAACTTTACGGCATGGAAGGAGGCTATTCGGGCCATCTTGTCTGTGCCGGTCGAAAAAGAGCTATCCAGCCTAATCCCACTTTCCAGCTCTTGGTCCGTAGCCTTACGGCACTTCAAGTGTATATCCAAGTACTTTTTAAATGCGCTGACGGTTTCTGCCTCTACCACCCTTTCAGGCAGTGTGTTCCAGACCCCCACCGCCCTCTGGGTGAAAAAAGTTCTCCTCAAATCCCCTCCAATCCTTCTACCAATTACTTTAAATATATGCCCCCTGGTTATTGACCTCTCTGCTAAGGGAAATAGGTCCTTCCTATCCACTCTATCTAGGCCCCTCATAATTTTATACACCTCAATTAAATCTGCCTTCAGCCGCCTCTGTTCCAAAGAAAACAATCCCAGCCTATCCAATCTTTCCTCATTACTAAAATTCTCCAGTCCTGGCAACATCCTTGTAAATCTCCTCTGTACCCTCTCTAGTGCAATCAAATCTTTCCTGTAATGTGGTGACCAGAACTGCACGCAGTACTCTAGCTGTGGCCTAACTAGTGTTTTATACAGTTCAAACATAACCTCCCTGCTCTTATATTCTATGCATAAGCTAATAAAGGCAAGCATTCCGTATGCCTTCTTAACCACCTTATCTACCTGTCCTGCTACCTTCAGGGATCTGTGGACATGCACTCCAAGGTCCCTCTGTTCCTCTACACTTCTCAGTATCCTACCATTTAATATGTATTCCCTTTCCTTGTTAGCCCTCCCCAAATGCATTACCCCTCACTTCTCCAGACTGAATTCCGTTTGCCACTTTATTGCCCACCTGACCAGTCCATTGATATCTTCCTGCAGTCCACAGCTTTTTCCTCACCATCAACCACACGGCCAATTTTTGTATCATCTGCAAACTTCTTAATCTTGCCTCCTACATTGAAGTCTAAATCATTGATGTATACCAATATACCTGCAATTACATGGTCTGTCCCGTTCTCCCTTTTTAAAGAATGATTGATCTCCAGCAACCACAACCATCTTCCTTTGACGAAAGGTCATCGACCTGAAACGTTAACTCTCTTTCTCTCTCCACGGATGCTGCCTGGCCTGCTGAGTTTTTCCAGCGTTTTCTGTTGTTATTTCAGATTTCCAGCATCCGCAGTATTTTGCTATCATCTTCCTTTGTGCTCAGTATGACTCCAGCCAGCAGAGAGTTTTCCCCCTGATTCCCATTGACTTCAATTTTACTAGGGCTCCTTGGTGCCACACTCAGTTGAATGTTGCCTTGATGTCAAGGGCACTCACTTTCACCTCACCTCTGGAATTCAGCTCTTTTGTCCATGTTTGGACCAAGGCTGTAATGAGGTCTGGAACCAAGTGGTCCTGGCAGAACCCAAACTGAGCATCGGTGAGCAAATTATTGGTGAGTAAGTGCCGCTTGACAGCACTGTCGACAACACCTTCCATCACACTGCTGATGATTGAGAGTAGACTGATGGGGCGGTAATTGGCCGGATTCAATTGGTCCTGCTTTTTGTGGACAGGACATAACTAGGCTATTTTCTACTTTGCTGGGTAGATGCCAGTGTTGTAGCTGTACTGGAACAGCTTGACTAGAGGTACAGCTAGTTCTGGAGCGCAAGCCCTCAGTACTACAGCTGGGATGTTGTCGGAGCCTATAGCCTTTGCTGTATCCAGTGCACTCTGCCATTTCTTAATAGCATGTGGAGTGAATCAAATTGGCTGAGAATTGGCTTCTGTGATGGTGGGGACCTCAGGAGGTGGCAGAGGTGGATCATCCACTCGGCACTTCTGTCTGAAGATGATTGCAAACGCTTCAGCCTTGTCTTTTGCACTCGAGTGCTGGGCTCCACCATCATTCATGGAGCCTTCTCCTCCCGTTAGTTGTTTAATTGTCCACCACCATTCACGACTGGATGTGGCAGGACTGCAGAGCTTTGATCAGATCCGTTGGTTGTGGGATCGCTTAGCCCTGTCTATAGCATGCTGCTTCCGTTGTTTAGCATGTATGTTGTAGCTTCAACAAGTTGGCACCTCATTTTCCAATACACCTGGTGCTGCTCCTGGCATGCTCTTCTGCACTCCTTATTGAACCAGGTTGGACTCATGGCTTGATGGTAATGGTAGAGTGAGGGATATGCTGGACCAGGAGGTTAGATTGTGGTGGAATACAATTCTATTGATGCCCCACAGCGCTTCATGGATGCCAAGCTTTGAGCTGTTACATCGGTTCTGAATTTATCCCATTTAGCTCGGTGGTGATGCCACACAACACGATGGAGGGTGTCCTCAGTGTGAAGACGGGGCTTCATCTCCACAAGGTCACTCATACCAATGCTGTCATGGACAGATGCATCTGCGACAGGTAGATTGGTAAAAAAGAGGTCAAGTAGGTATTTCCTCTCGTGTTGGTTCTCTCACCACCTGTCGCAGGCCCAGTCTGACAGCTATGTCCTTCAGGACTGGGCCAGCTCGGTCAGTAGTGGTGCTACTGAGCCAGTCTTGGTGATGGACATTCAGGTCCCCCACCCAGAGTACATTCTGTGCCTTTGCTACCCTCAGTGCTTCTTCCAAGAGGTGTTCAACATGGAGGAGTACTGATTCATCAGCTGAGGGAGGGCGGTAGGTGGTAATCAGCAGGAGGTTTCCTTGCCCATGCTTGACCTGAAGCCATGAGACTTCATGGGGTTCAGAGTCAATGTTGAGGACTCCCAGGGCCACTCCTTCCCGCCTGTACACCACTGTGCTGCCACCCCTGGTGTGTCTGTCCTGCCGGTGGGACAGGACATACCCAGGAATAGTGATGGAGGAGTCTGGAACATTGGCTGAAAGGTATGATTCTGTGAGTATGACTATGTTAGGCTGTTGCTTGCCTAGTCTGTGGGACAGCTCTCCCAATTTTCGCACAAGTGCCAGATGTTAACGAGGAGTTCTTTGCAGAGTCGACTGGGCTGGGTGTGCCTTTGTCGGGTGAGTCCCTGCTTAATGGGAGACTCAAATTACAAGAGCAAAAACAACTTTCATTTATATAGTGCCTGAACATAGTAAAACACCCAAGGTGTTATCAGACAAAAATTGACTTTGAGCCAAAGAAGGAGATATTAGGACAGGTGAGCAATAAGCTTGGTCAAAGAGGTAGGTTTGAAAGAGTGTCTTAAAGGAGAAGAGAGAGGCAGAGACAGAAAGGTTTAGGGTGGGAATTCTAAAGCCTAGGATGCTGGGCACTGGAATTCCCGCCCTAAACCTCTCTTGCACACTACATTGGCACTGCCACCAATGATGGGACAAAGGAAGTCAGGGATGCGCAAGAGGCCAGAATTGTAGGAATGCAGAGCTTTCGGAGGGTTGTAGGGCTAAAGGAGGTTACAGAGATTGGGAACAGTGAGGTTATGGAGTGATTTGAACAGAACGATGAGAATTTTAAATTTGAAGCCACTTACTTGCAAGAATCAGGTATAATCTACCTTACTTTAGACAGAATTTGAAGTCAGTTGGAGCTGATGATGTTTTGGTGCAAGTTAGAGGCGACATTCTCTAACGCCAGTCGATGTCAGCCAACTCTCATCGCTTGACATCATATGATAGCAGTAAGTCTCTGCCAAGAACTGAAGCCATCAAGCCCTCAGAACAGAGCTCTGTAGTGGTTGAGCGGTGTACCGGGACATCGCGGTGCCGGGTGGTCGCGGTGCCGGGTGAGCGGGGTCCCAGGTGGTCCCGGGTGAGCGGGGTCCCGGGTGAGCCCGGGGCCGGGTGAGCGGGATGCCGGGTGAGCGGGGTCCCGGGTGGTCCCGGGTGAGCGGGGTGCCGGGTGGGCAAGGTTCCGGGTGAGTGGGGTCCCGGGTGAGCGGGGTCCCGGGTGGTCCCGGGTGAGTGGGGTGCCGGGTGAGCAGGGTGCCGGGTGAGCGGGGTGCCGGGTCCCGGGTGGTCTCGGGTGAGCGGGGTCCCGGGTGAGTGGGGTCCCGGGTGAGCGGGGTGCCGGGTGAGCGGGATGCCGGGTCCCGGGTGAGCGGGGTCCCGGGTGAGCGGGGTCCCGGGTGCGCGGGGTCCCGGGTGGTCTCGGGTGAGCGGGGTCCCGGGTGAGCGGGGTCCCGGGTGAGCGGGGTGCCGGGTGAGCGGGATGCCGGGTCCCGGGTGAGCGGGGTGCCGGGTGAGCGGGGTGCCGGGTCCCGGGTGAGCGGGGTGCCGGGTGAGCGGGGTGCCGGGTGAGCGGGGTGCCGGGTCCCGGGTGAGCGGGGTCCCGGGTGGTCCCGGGTCCTCCATTCCGTCTTTAAATAATGTGGAAATGCAATGCTGCTGATCTTTGCTGTTTGCTGGACTGGAAATAAATTTGGGAAACTCCCGTATCACGTTGGTGAGACAAGCAGGATGTTGGAGCAGAAATGCTGACCCCAAAAGCTTAGTTTGCTTTGATGCATGTAATGCTTTTCATGGATCGGTGCCAAGAATAGACTGGCTGGCTGCTGCAAACACTCTAGGCCGAGTGTAATCTAATTTGCTCTTCAGCCCGCTCTTTGCTATTTCCTCGGTGTTTTTTTTTAAAGCTGCCTATCTTGACATCCAATATGCCTGGTTTCTGTTGCCCACGCTACCATACAACCTTTAGCTGGAGAAAGCGAATATTCAGAATGGCACAGGCACTGGAGCCTCGATGTGACGTGGGAGCAGGAAACCACAGGCAGACTGTGGGTCTGTAGTGTTATTATCACCATTTCACATTTAAACTCAGGATCACAACTTCAGTTCTCTCATCAGCAGCAAAGAGTCAGTTGCCCAAAGGAAGTCCCTCCCTAGTGCCATGTGATCTTTACACCCACCTGAGGGCGCAGACAGGGCCTCAGTTTAATGTCTCATCCGAAAGACGCCACCTCCGACAGTGCAGCTCTCCCTCAGTACTGGCACTGAAATGCCAGCCCAGATAAACTGCTTCAAAACAATAAAGATTCTCAAGGCTTTATAGAATGATAAGGCACAGAGGGAGGCCATTCGGCCCATTATGCCTGTGCCGGCTCTTTGGCGGAGCTATCCAATTGGTCCCACTCCCCCGCTCTTTTCCCATAGCCCAGCAAATTTTACCCTTCAAGTGTTTATCTAATTCCCTTTTGAAAGTTATTATTGAATCTGCTTCCACCGCCCTTTCAGGCAGTGCATACCAGATCATAAAAACGGACTGTGTAAATGTTCTCCAATTGCCGTGAGGTGAGAAGTGGTGTTCCCCAGGGATCTGTACTGGGGCCTCAGCTTTTCACCGTATATATCAATGGCTTGGATGAAGAAATAGAGAGTTGTATGGTGGGGGAGTGCGGACGGGGCAGACAGGATGAGGACACTATTCTGTGCTTCCTTTTGTTCATATTGGAAATTCCAGAAGTGATCATTTTTTCTCACTACAAATGCTCTCTTCCTGTAACACATTTTGTTTTACCCAAATGATTTGAAACAAACTGGAAACAGGAACACCCAATTCACACACACTGAAGCAATGCATGAGGGGGTCACCTGTACACAGTTCCACTGATGGAGTAAGTCAAATTTGGCTTTTAGTACATGAGACGCTGGGATGATTACATGGGTTTTGGTGATCCCATTGCACCACTGTGTTTCCATGGAGACAGGAACCCAATGACATTTCTGTTACCAGGCCAAGGCACAATCTACAGTCAGAAGCTACTCCATTATATTTCTGCTGTACATAGAAAGGCTGGCAGAATGGGCAGACAAGTGGCAGATGGAATTTAATACAGAGAAGTGTGAGGTGATGCATTTTTGGCAGAAGGAACAGGGAGAGGCAATATACACTTAATGGCAGAGTTTTAAAGAGTGTGCAGGGACAGAGGGACCTGGGAGTTAATGTGCATAGGTCCCTGAATGTGGCAGGACAAATTGAGAGAGTGGTTAACAAAGCATATGGGATCTTGGGCTTCACAAATAGAGGTATTGAGTACAAAAGTAGAGAAGTTATGCTGAACCTTTATAAAGCGCTGGTTAGGCCACAACTGGAGTATTGCGTCCAGTTCTGGTCACCACACTTTAGGAAGGATGTGAAGGCCCTTGAGAGGGTGCAGAGGAGATTTACCAGAATGGTTCCGGGGATGGGGGAACTGAGCTACAAGAACAGGTTGGAGAAGCTGGATTTGTTTTCATTAGAGCAAAGGAGGTTGAGGGGTGATTTGATAGAGGTGTACAAGACGGGTTTGGATAGGCTAGAAAAACTTTTTTACGCAGCGAGTGGTGAGGACCTGGAACTTGCTGCCGACGGAAGTGGTGGAAGCGGAGACACTCAATGTTTTCAAGGGGAGACTGGCTAGGCACTTGAGGGAAATAAACTCGCAGGTATACAGGGAATGGGACTGACTGGATTGCTCTACAGAGAGCCCGCACGGACTCGATGGGACGAATTGGCCTCCTTCTGTGCCATTATGACTATGACTTTATGACATACATTGCACAATCTGAAATGTAGCAGCTCTGTATTGTTTTGTTTCCTTAGATAAACGAGATCATCGCAGGAGGGAGCAAACCAACGTCCAGCCGACTGCTCAGGGTTGTATTTCTTTACTTCGCCCCCCCACCCCTGTGCTCGCTGACCTACACTGGCTCCCGGTCCCACCCCACCCCTGTGCTCGCTGACCTACACTGGCTCCCGGTCCCACCCCACCCTTGTGCTCGCTGACCTACACTGGCTCCCGGTCCCACCCCACCCCTGTGCTCGCTGACCTACACTGGCTCCCGGTCCCACAACACCTCCGTTTTCAAATTCTCAGCCTGGTTTTCAAATCCCTGATTAAAACAGAGCAGCCAGTGAACACTTATCAAATTAAAATTTATAAAGTAAACCTGGGGTTGACTTCAAGATGAATACTTCAGTGATGGAGCCGTGTACGGTAGCAGTTTGAGAGGGAGGCTTGTATACCTTTCGAAAATACAAATTCATAATCGGTTTTGTGCAAGACATCCGCGGTTATTTTGACACCCGCCCCCCGGGATTACTGCTCACGACCGACACAGGGATCAACACGACAAACAAACATTTGCCACATCACCTCACTGCCACTGATAGGCTGAGGAGCAGAGCAGATGTCACAGCCCAATGCTGCCGCACTTCACCAATTTACAGTGGCTCAGTCAGCAGGTGTGTGACGCTGCAAACCCAGATTCCGTCTCATGAAAAGGACAAAGAGCAGCATAAAATGTACACACATTGTACACAATGCTAGCAGGTCCCTCCCCCACTCAGTAGAAGCCCCCGCCCTGCTCCACGTACCGCACTTTGTTTCAACCCAGGCCACTTCTCATCTGTCTCTTTCACATTACAAAGAAAAGGAAATTGCATTTATATAGCACCTTTCACAGGCCCAGGTCATCCCAAAGTGTAATCACAGTTGCAATGTAGGAAATACGGCAGCCAATTTGCGCACAGCAAGCTCCCACAAACAGCAATGAGATAAATGATCAGATAATCTGTTTTAGTGATGTTGGTTGAAGGGTAAATATTGGCCAAGACACCAGGGAGAACTCCCCTGCTCTTCTTCAAATTGTGTTGTGGGATCTTTTACATCCAACCGAGAGGGCAGACAGGGCCTCGGTTTAATGTCTCATCTGAAAGATGGCACCTCTGACAATGCAGCACTCCCTCCGTACTGCACTGGAGTGTCAGCCTAGATTTTGTGCACAAGTCTCAAGGAGTGGGACTTGAACCCACCACCTTCTGACTCGGAGTTGAGAGTGCTACGACTGAGCCATGGCTAAAATCTGACATGTTATGGGGGCCGACACCTGCCTATATCACGTTCCTCCGAGTCACTGGACATGTCAGTAATGACGGTTCACAGGCTCTTGTTAAAGGGGCAGTGCAGAAAACAGATGGTCAAAAAAAATAAGGAAGTGACTGGAGAGGCCGAGAGTCCCAAATTGGTGGTCAGTTTCTGTACAGCAGTCCAAACACAGACAGGGCAGCAAAAGTCTGTTGCTCCCACTTAGCATCGCTACTCTGGAGGATTTCATTCCCAAGACATTCAACAAAGTTTCCCCATCAGCAATAAGGATATCAGAACTCAGGGCTGTCCTGGACTCTCGAGACCGGTTTGGAGCAATTCTGGAGGTGGGATGATGACAAAATGGCCCAAGAATTGCTGGAAAAATAATGATGAGTTCACGGCACCCGCCATTATTAGTTTGCCAAAACTCATCAATTTGTGGCAAAGATACTCCACGATATCGGATTCTCCACAAATTGCTGGACGATTTCCATCGCTTTGCCGTTAGCCCAGACAGAACCCAAAAGAGGGTCCATACAGCCTGACTCCATCCTCTCTCACTGCACGGTTAGCAGGGGCACGGTAAACAGGAGCAGAAACCAAGCTAATTTCCCTGCCCCCAGCCTGCACGCCAATTTAAACCACCACCATTTAAGAGGCGGCCTACATGGCTTGCTACCTCCCGAATGCCAAGGTAATAAGACACAGGAGAAGATGCAGAAGATTCTGAAAAGGAAACGTAATCAGCCTGAACTACTGTTCGTGACATAGGGAGGAGCAGGTTGGAGGTCTTGCAAAGGGGACTTGAGGAGTTTGGCTTAAAAAGATCAGCAGCTCCAGTGTCACAAGTCAAGGAGGGAGCAGCAGCTTCGACGGGTGAGCGGGTGGTCTATTAGGGTGAGCGGGTGGTCTATTAGGGTGAGCGGGTGGTCTATTAGGGTGAGCGGGTGGTCTATTAGGGCGAGCGGGTGGTCTATTAGGGCGAGCGGGTGGTCTATTAGGGCGAGCGGGTGGTCTATTAGGGCGAGCGGGTGGTCTATTAGGGTGAGCGGGTGGTCTATTAGGGTGACCAATTCTGGTTCAGCGTAATACTGGCGGTTTCATCACATCCTCCCGCCATTGGTCCATCCTCGCGGTGACCCACCAAATGGAAAGCGAGTCTTTGTTACCCAATTGGATCAATCTTGACTGTCAATCAAGCAGCCTTTTCCCCCCATCACCAATATTTTAACAACAATAAATGAAAGTGTTGAAAGAAAATTAAAACAAGTTATTTTTTTAAACGCTCCAATGATTTTCCCCCTGGGTTGCTCGCAGCGAGTGTCCTGGAGATTAATCTTCAATTTCTGGAGACTGCAGCACAATCCTGGAGGGCTGGTGACCCTGAACATAGGGAGGATCTCAACTTTCTGGGGCACTGGGATGAGTTCTGGGGCCGGATAAATCTGTGATAAGATGTGATGGGCTTCATCTGAACTGAACCAGTACTGACATCCAGTGAGGAGCATCAGAATAGTGGGCGAGGATTCACGAACATAAAAAAAGGACAGGACAAGAGCAGCTAGTCCACCAACCCCATTTCCCATTTTGACATGATGCAACGAAACACCATCAAGCCTGACCCCTCCCCTCTCCCCGACAAACACATCATCTCCAAAGAGGACAAAAGCCGTAGAAAATTTAGGGAAAAACTGGGACATTCCTCTCCAACCCCTGAAAGCAAAGTACAGGAGACCATGGGGACTGACATCAGGCAGGGGGCCAGGGGCAAATCTTCAAACATCTGGGCAGGGGTTAATATCGACAGTGAAGTGAAAAATTCATCCAATATAATAAACTTGAAAGGGGGGGGGGCGGGGGGGTGGTCAGGGTGAAAAAGATCTACTGGCCCAGATTTTCCTGCAAACATGCACCATTGTAACGGTGCAACTATGGCGTAGGGACCCTTGAACTGCGCAAAAGAGGAAATGATGGAGTGGGTGACTTCTGCCATTAATTACTCGGCGCCACATTTTCCTGGGACTGTAATACTGCCCCCACAAACCCCTGCAAACAGTTGGAAGGTAATCATCATAGGTCCGCCACCACTAAAATCAGGCAATCCTGATTTTCCTGCGTTTGAGCCACTTCGCACTCTGCTGCCATTTGGACTGAAACATAATGAGGCTGGTGACCTGGAAATGATGTGATTGATTGGCTCTTGAACACATTCACTGACTGCTTGTAAACAATGCACTAAATATGTTTGCTGATGGGGACTAGTTATTACCGACCAGTTACACCTCCCGGCATTCAAATTATTAATGAGGAAGTTGATTCCGGCAACAAAACTTAACTGTTGAGTAGTTCAACATGCAACTTTTACAGCTTTCTTACATTCTTTTATGTATCTCTCTCTCCACTCACATCCCCCTTCCCTTTTCCTACCCCACTGCCTTCTGCGTCCACCTCTGGAAAAAATCTCTCACCCAAGTCACTTACAACATCTCTTCCAAACTCCCATACTGTCCAGCATTTGGCCCACCTTTCTCCCTGCTATTTCTGCTCAATCACACCCTTGATGCCCTTATCCCCAGTAAAGCATGTGCTCTCTCCCGCCCTGGATATTCACCCTGGTACAGCACCGCCCCCATCGCCGCACCTTTACGTCTAAAGAACGCAGATTTGAATGTTTATGGTGGACAACTGGTTTAGCCATTTATCGCCAGATCTGGCTGGGCCACATAAATGACTATCGGGTCCTGCTCTCCTCTGCCAAAACTGCTCACTATTCCTAGATCATCATGGAATACAAAGATAACCCACAGCTTCTCTCCTCCGCTACAAACAGTCTTCTTAAACCTCTCTCCCCTGTCTCCTCCACTCCCCCCTCCAACAAGTGTGAGGAGCTCATGGACTTCTTTGTCCCTAAGATTGAGACCATCCATTCAGCTGCCTCTGCCCCTTCGCTCCCTTCCCCAAGCTGACTGGGCCAAACTTCCTCGATGGTTCCCCCCTGCCCTAGCCCAGAAGCAGCACTTTTTCTCTAGTTTCTCTTCGATCTGCCTTCATGAGCTCACCTTGTCCACGAGCCCCACCTCCTGCTCCCTTTACCCCATTCCCACTAAACTGCTGACCACCCAACTGGCTCTAAAGCTCGTTAATATTACCAACAGTTCATTGTCCTCTGGCACTGTCCCCCTCCCTTTCAAATCTGCCATAATAGAATGATACAGCACAGACGGAGGCCATTACGCCCATCGTGTCTATGCCTCATCACCCCCCCAGCCTCAAAAATCCCCCTCTTGACCCTATTGTCATTGCAAACTATCACCCCATCTCCAACCTCTCTTTCCTCTCCAAAGTCCTTGAATGTGTTATCACCTCTCAAATTCGTGTCCACATTTCCTGCAACTCCATGTTTGAACCCCTCCAATCCGGTTTCCGCCCCTGCCATAGCACTAAAACAGCCCTTATCAAAGTCTCATATGAAATCCTACTCGCCTGTGACCATGTGCACTATCCCTTCTCATTGCCAACTCCATCCTCCTCCAAAGCCTCTCCACCGTTGTCCAACTGGGTGAGACTGCCCTCGCCAGGTTCCATTCTTATCTATCTAATTGTAGCCAGAGAATCTCCTGCAATGGCCACTCTTCCCGTTCCCTCACCGTTACCTCTGGTGTCCCCCAAGGATCTATCCTTGGCCCCCTCCTATTTCTCATCGACATGCTACCCCTTGGTGATGTCATTCAACTGCCTCC
The DNA here is from genome assembly GCA_030390025.1 of Squalus acanthias. NCBI lineage: Eukaryota > Metazoa > Chordata > Chondrichthyes > Squaliformes > Squalidae > Squalus > Squalus acanthias. Next base: position 233,461 of record JASTWF010000673.1, read on the forward strand.
AAAAACACGACATCAGTTTCCACATTTACACTGACGACACCCAGCTCTACCTCACCACCACCTCTCCTGACCCCTCCACTGCATCTGATTTGTCACGCTGCTTATCCAGCATCCACTTCCATCGCTCCATCATTGGTGGCCGTGCCTTAAGCCGTCTAGGACCTAAGCTTTGAATTCCCTCCCTAAACCTCTCCACCTCTCTCTCCTCCTTTAAGATGCTCCTTAAAACCTACCTCTGTGGCCAAGCTTTTGGTCGCCTGCCCTAACATCTCCTTATGTGGCTCGGTGTCAAATTTTGTTTGATAATCGCTCCTGTGAAGCACCTTGGGATGTTTTACTATGTTAAAGACGCTATATAAATACAAGTTGTTGTTATTCAATTTTAAAACAGAATGGAGAATCCCAATCCTTTTCTGATCATCGATAGCAGTAAACATTATCGATGGTTTCACAAAATGGCAAAATACAACCAAGTGCGTTTCCAATGCTGATGACCAGGATAAACTTTAACCTAATTCTGTGACTGAAGTGAGCTCACAAGTAGCTGGTTTAAAATAAGCCTTTAGCATGTCTGGTTGCTTGGGTAGGATGGGGAAATATCTGAATTTGGGGAAATGGCAGCTGATACACCTGAGAGTTTTAGTGTTGGCACCAAGGATCCTGCAAATGAGAAGGATCGGCAGCCCAGTCACTGGTGATGTAGCATTCAGCGCTTCAATTATCAGCATAACAAGGAAATCGCACTGACAGAGGCCAGATCAATAGGTTGGCCATTGGCCGCATTATTTCCAACTCACTGCGATGCTCGCTGTGCCATATTCCAATTAGAAAAACAGGTAAATATGGAGTAAGTTATCAGCAGAGATCAGCATGCTAGCTGGCAAAAGGTACGGTGAACATCCCCAGTCTCACCATGGCAGGAAGGTCTGGGCACCTACTTGCCTGTGTTGCCAGCAGATCTCACACAGGGTTGGACACAGGGAGTCAGGTCGGGTTAGAGAGTCTGGCTCTACTGGCCCGGGGCACATAGATGGAATTCAGTCCCCATTTTAAAGCCATATATCTGTCCTTAATTTTATACAATACTTATATTATTTGTCATTAAATAGCAAAACTTATGACAATATGGGAAGCGGAGTTTCTTGGAGAATAACGTTTCTCTGTAGTAGATGGGGAAAGGGCTGAGACACGCAAAACTGGGAAAGTGGAGGCACTAATTAGAAGAGTGGGATGTGATACTGTAGCTGTAACAGCCGTGGCTCAGTGGGTAGCACTCTCTCGCCTCTGAGTCAGAAGGTTGAGGGTTCAAGTCCCACTCCAGAGACTTGAGCACAAAAATCTAGGCTGACACTCCAGTTCAGTACTGAGGGAGTGCTGCACTGTCGGAGGTGCCGTCTTTCAGATCAGACAATAACCAAAGTCCTGCCTGCTCTCTCAGGTGGATGTAAAAGATCCCATGGCACTATTTCCAGAATAGCAGGGGAGTTCTCCCCAGTGCCCTGTCCAATATTTATCCCTCAATCAACATCACTAAAACAGATTATCTGGTTATCACGTTGCTGTTTGTGGGATCTTGCTGTGCGCAAATTGTCTGCCGCGTTTCCTACATTACAACAGTGACTACACTTCAAAAAGCACTTCATTGGCTGTAAAGCGCTTTGGGACGTCCGGAGGTCGTGAAAGGCGCTATATCGATGCAATTCTTTCTTTTTAAACAGAAACTTGGTACTACTCAGAACGAATCTGAAATCTAAATATTGCCAGCTGTAATACTGTCAGGAGATAAAGGACGAAAACAAGGAGGAAGGCTTACCTTATTATTTAGAGGCACAACTTCAGCCAGGGAATCGAACGTTTATGGATGGTGTCGACCTGGGTAGAGTAATTAAAGAGAGACCTGTTACCACATTGGGAGTATATTATAGACCAACAAACACTGGGAAAGAAAGAGATGAGATTTGCAGGCAGGCTCGAGAGTTGTAAATACAAAGCACATTTAACTATTTTAGTAGTGCTAAACAGTTCAGTTGAAGCTATTTACTCCAATTATATCCTTTTATATTCCTCTTTTTCAAATACTTATCCAATTCAAAATTCCACATAAGCTAGTCTATGCCTTGAGGGCTATTTCTCTTTAAAAAGTAGCCCATGTGTGAAATAATTGAACTGCGACAAGCAGTTGTATTGGGGTTAGGAGGGTACAAATCTCCGAGCTACAGTGGCCAACAGGGACGATTTGTCAATCACCCAATACGTCTAAAGTTGAGGAAATACAGAAATAAACCATGTCCAGTACTAGATGGTTCATCAGTGCTGTCCTGGTTCAAACGCTGCCGAAATTCAGAACCATTAGGAATATTGTACCTTATAGTGACTGCTTCATCCAGCCAACTATCTCCATACCTGTGGCAGCCAGAGAACATCATCATTTCTGTATGTTGGAGGGTGGCTCATGGGTGTTGCTGTTCCATCAGACAGGAGGTGCATGGCCTATTAAACGGAGAGGTTCTGTGTTTGAACTGGACTGTCATTAATCAGCCAGCATGGTGTCAAGTCAACACCATTTAGAAAAAACAGATTACATTGGCAGCAGTTTCCTCCTCTCCCCATTCCCTCATCCCTCATAACATTTTTGGTTTCTGTCTTTTCCAAATAACTTGCTTGGCAATTCTAACCCCCACACCGTCATGTGATGACAGATTGTGTTCTTATCACAGAAATTACAGCACAGAAGGAGGCTTTGAAAGGCAAAGTTCTTTCTTTTAAACAAGGCTTCCAATAACTACCTGCATCACCCTTCTACTCACCCATCCACGCATCTTCTTAGCCTCCATCATACCTGAGCTTCTGAAGGCTTCTTTTTTAATCAGTCAAGATCTAATGAGTGTGCTGACTCTAGTGGCTCCATTTCTCATGTTTCAGCTCTCCCCCACTCTCTCTTTCTCAGCAATGACTGTCTATTTGTCCTTCCACCCCACCAGCCTCCACTTTCACCACATCAGCTTCTGGCCCCACCACCAAGCACATTTTCACCTCCCTTCTCCCCTTTCTGAAGGGCCTGTGCTCACTTGGAAGCTCAAGCTCATTCCTCCACTATCCCTACTTTCAGTTGTTCTTCCTCATGCAACCACAACAGATGCAACCCCTGTCAAGTCACCTCTTTCTCGCACCATTGCCCAGGACCCGAAACACTCCTTCCATGCAAGAAGACAGTTCCATCAATGCAAACCCCCATCTGCAGCCATTAAGGTGCAAAAGGAATGGACGCAAAGGTGAAACATCAAGTCTTTCAGGCGGTTCCACAATCTCTCTCAGTGGGGAACAGGTGAAGAATTGGAGCCACCCAGTTGTACAGGGCACAGGATCATAGAATTCTCATCAAATGTAACATCTGTCACCCACAGAATCATGTAATCACCACTGTTGAGCATATCTAGACACTAACAATCGCTTACACCACACACCTCAGTAACCTGAAAATACATTTCAAACCAATAATTCAGTACTAAACCTCCTGAATTTCAGTTCACCGTTTCCAGAACTCTTATCTTGTTTTCTTTCTAACCTGCTAAAAGTTCATTGATTCTCTGAGGAAATGGTTGTTTACAGCAAAAGACATGCAAAAATCAGACAAGTTGAGCTTTTGACAGTAGACAATCATAGGGGAAAGCTGATATTTAAACACTGAAGAACCATTATCAGGGCGTGATCAGGCTGCCAATGTCGAGCCAGCACTCAGTCCGATAACCAGATTGGTAGTTCATAGGTGCCAACCAAAGTGACCAGTTTTTTGCACCACTCCCATCATTTGGGGCATTGATAGCAGTTGAAAGGACAGTGCTGGAGCCTGGCTGAACTTGCTCGGAAATGTCAAGCAGCAGCAGAGCGAGGCTGGAATAGTGTTTCTGGAGCACATGCCCAGGGGTTGCAGTATCCTCACTGTATCTGGAATGTAGATTAAAGATTGCCAGCCTCAGTGCCTTGGTATTTTAAGTATTGCACATTAACCCCAAATCCATTTAAAAATAAAAACACATCTTGCCCGACAAGAACAAACGTACCTGGAAGGTAGTGTAGAAGATTGTTGGAAACACACCAGCTTCAACAACCATCAGTAAATTCCTGCAAAAGTCTTCTTCAAAACACATAAAAGAGCGATAATCTTTACTTTCCAAAAACAGTTAAGGTTGGAAAAGGCAAGAACCTGAACTTGACTCTGCAGCAGCGACACGACTTCCACACGTGGAAAACATGACAAACCGCTTCAGAAAAAAACCTGGCACAGCCCCAGAAACAGCAGCAACTCGCAAGAAAACATCAATGGACTAACGCCCCAACCAAGCTCAGTGCTGGGAGGTGACTGAATTAGTTCAATTCCTTTTTATTGCACTGGATTCCAGGATTAGAATTAGCGATTTGGAATCATATTGCTCAATCCACTCGTTTTTCTGCAAAAGCTGAATCCCAATGGCCTCTCGGATGATTATGTTGTTTCTGCTGCTTTTTCCTTCCTCTTTCTTCTCCTCGTCACTGTCATAGGAACAGGAGGAGGCCATTCAGCCCCTCGATGCTGTTCCGCCATTCAATTAGATCATCGTTGATCTGTATCTTAACTCCATTTACCCACCTCAACACCCTTACCCAACAAAAATCCATCATTCTCAGTCCTGAAATTCTCAAAAAGGGAGACTGCTCCTCCTGCCCCACTGATTCCTTCCAGCAAAGCTGCTCCATTCATAAATCCTAGCCGATTATGGCAGCAACCACACCCACAATGCCTGGTGCCCCAGAAACCGCTCCATCGGTCACATGGACTTGCCAGCGAGCACGCGCCGAGCACTGGGGCCGCGGTGCACCCTGGGTAGGCCCTGCTCCTGAAGTTTGTTGCGAGTCTGACGAAGGAAAACACACAAACCGATGGGAGAATTGTGCGAGAGTCGTACTGACAGGAATAAAAAAAAAATGACCGCTCGCTCGGGTCGCCAACTCTGGTTGGACGTATTCCTGGAGGTGTCATCACATGACCTCCTGTCGCCAACCGCCCCACCCCCACACACTCGCCTTTGGTCGCCCAACATGTCCACACTTGCGGTGCCCCACCTACCAATCAGAAAGCAAACAGACTCTTCATTACCCAGTTGGATGGTTCTCGGCTCTCAGTCAAACAGCCTTTTGCCCATGTCCAATAAATAATAAACCAAAGTGTTCTTAGATTTTTTTTAAAAAGCACCAATTTTTGAATGCCCCTATGAGATTTTTCCAGAGTTTGTGGCAGCAGAGTTCTGGAGATTAGTCTTCAATTCTGGAGGGTTGGCAAACCGAATGCTCACTCAAAAAGTGGTTGCTAACTTCATTTCTCTTGGAATCAAATGCGAGAGCTTACGTCATCCTTGGCAGTTTTTTGTGCAGCTTGCAGAGGGCTACTGGACGGGTGACTTGCAGAAAGTGGAACAATCTAACTCAGCTGGGAGAAGAGAATTGACAAGACTCCTCCCACTCTCCCGGAAGCGAGCCCTTGGGACTTCCCCAGAGTCTGAACAATACACAAGGGCCCGTAGCGGCAGCAGCTGGTGTTGTGACCAAAGAAAGCAGCGGTGCACTTAATGTCAGCAGATCACTGCTGCCAGATCGCTGAGAGAGAGAGAGAGCGCTCAGATAGAGAGAGAGCGCACAGATAGAGAGAGAGCGCACAGATAGAGAGAGAGCGCACAGATAGAGAGAGAGCGCAGAGATAGAGAGAGAGCGCACAGATAGAGAGAGAGCGCGCAAAGAGAGAGAGAGCGCGCAAAGAGAGAGAGAGCGCGCAAAGAGAGAGAGAGCGCGCAAAGAGAGAGCGAGCGCGCAAAGAGAGAGCGAGCGCGCAAAGAGAGAGCGAGCGCGCAAAGAGAGAGAGAGCGCGCAAAGAGAGAGAGAGCGCGCAAAGAGAGAGAGAGCGCGCAAAGAGAGAGAGAGCGCGCAAAGAGAGAGAGAGCGCGCAAAGAGAGAGAGAGCGCGCAAAGAGAGAGAGAGCGCGCAAAGAGAGAGAGAGCGCGCAAAGAGAGAGAGAGAGCGCAAAGAGAGAGAGAGAGCGCAAAGAGAGAGAGAGCGCAAAGAGAGAGAGAGCGCAAAGAGAGAGAGCGCAAAGAGAGAGAGAGAGCGCAAAGAGAGAGAGCGCAAAGAGAGAGAGAGAGCGCAAAGAGAGAGAGCGCAAAGAGAGAGAGAGAGCGCAAAGAGAGAGAGAGCGCAAAGAGAGAGAGAGAGCGCAAAGAGAGAGAGAGAGCGCAAAGAGAGAGAGCGCAAAGAGAGAGAGAGAGCGCAAAGAGAGAGAGAGAGCGCAAAGAGAGAGAGAGAGCGCAAAGAGAGAGAGAGAGCGCAAAGAGAGAGAGAGAGCGCAAAGAGAGAGAGAGAGAGCGCACAGATAGAGAGCGCACAGATAGAGAGAGAGCGCACAGATAGAGAGAGAGCGCAAAGAGAGAGAGCGCAAAGAGAGAGTGCGCACAGAGAGAGAGCGCAAAGAGAGAGAGAGCACAAAGAGAGAGAGAGAGCACAGAGAGAGAGCACAAAGAGAGAGAGAGAGCACAAAGAGAGAGAGAGAGCACAGAGAGAGAGAGAGCACAGAGAGAGAGAGAGCACAAAGAGAGAGAGAGAGCACAAAGAGAGAGAGAGAGAGCACAAAGAGAGAGAGAGCACAAAGAGAGAGAGCACAAAGAGAGAGAGAGAGAGAGCACAGAGAGAGAGAGAGCACAAAGAGAGAGAGAGAGAGCACAAAGAGAGAGAGCACAAAGAGAGAGAGCGCAAAGAGAGAGAGCGCAGAGAGAGAGAGAGCACAAATGGAGAGAGAGAGAGAGCACAAAGAAAGAGAGAGAGAGCACAAAGAGAGAGAGAGAGCACAGAGAGAGAGAGAGCACAAAGAGAGAGAGAGAGAGCACAAAGAGAGAGAGAGAGAGAGCACAAAGAGAGAGAGAGCACAGAGAGAGAGAGAGCACAAAGAGAGAGAGAGAGAGCACAAAGAGAGAGAGCACAAAGAGAGAGAGCACAAAGAGAGAGAGCGCAGAGAGAGAGAGAGCACAAATGGAGAGAGAGAGAGAGCACAAAGAAAGAGAGAGAGAGAGCACAAAGAGAGAGAGAGAGAGCACAGAGAGAGAGAGAGCACAAAGAGAGAGAGAGAGAGCACAAAGAGAGAGAGAGAGAGAGAGCACAAAGAGAGAGAGAGAGAGCACAAAGAGAGAGAGAGCACAAAGAGAGAGAGAGCACAAATGGAGAGAGAGAGCACAAAGAGAGAGAGAGCACAAATGGAGAGAGAGAGAGAGCACAAAGAGAGAGAGAGCACAAATGGAGAGAGAGAGAGAGCTAAAAGAGAGAGAGAGAGCTAAAAGAGAGAGAGAGAGAGAGAGCACAAAGAGAGAGAGAGCGCAAATGGAGAGAGAGAGAGAGCACAGAGAGAGAGCACAAATGGAGAGAGAGAGAGAGCACAAATGGAGAGAGAGAGCTAAAAGAGAGAGAGAGCTAAAAGAGAGAGAGAGAGCTAAAAGAGAGAGAGAGAGCACAAAGAGAGAGAGAGAGCGCAGAGAAAGCGCAAGAGAGAGCGCGCAGAGAGAGAGCGCGCAGAGAGAGAGAGCGCGCAGAGAGAGAGAGCGCGCAGAGAGAGAGAGAGAGCACAGAGAGAGAGCTAAAAGAGAGAGAGAGAGAGCGCAGAGAGAGCTAAGAGAGAGAGCTAAGAGAGAGAGAGAGCGCAGAGAGCTAAGAGAGAGAGAGCGCAAGAGAGAGAGAGCGCAAGAGAGAGAGAGCGCAAGAGAGAGAGAGCGCAAGAGAGAGAGAGCGCAAGAGAGAGAGAGCGCAAGAGAGAGAGAGGGCAAGAGAGAGAGAGGGCAAGAGAGAGAGAGGGCAAGAGAGAGAGGGCAAGAGAGAGAGAGCGCAAGAGAGAGAGAGCGCAAGAGAGAGAGAGCGCGAGAGAGAGAGAGCGCAAGAGAGAGAGCGCAAAGAGAGAGAGCGCAAAGAGAGAGAGCGCAAAGAGAGAGAGCGCAAAGAGAGAGAGAGCACAAAGAGAGAGAGAGCACAAAGAGAGAGAGCGCAGAGAGAGAGAGAGCACAAAGAGAGAGAGAGCACAAAGAGAGAGAGCTAAAAGAGAGAGAGCGCAGAGAGAGAGAGAGTGCAGAGAGAGAGCTAAAAGAGAGAGAGAGAGAGCACAAAGAGAGAGAGAGCGCAAAGAGAGAGAGCACAGAGAGAGAGAGAGAGAGCAGAGAGCACAGAGAGCGGAGAGAGAGCGCAGAGAGCGCGCAGAGAGAGAGCGCAAAGAGAGAGCGCAGAGAGAGAGCGAGAGAGCGCAGAGAGAGAGCGAGAGAGCGCAGAGAGAGAGAGCGCAGAGAGAGAGAGCGCAGAGAGAGAGCGAGAGAGCGCAGAGAGAGAGAGAGAGAGCGCAGAGAGAGAGAGAGCGCAAAGAGAGAGAGAGCGCAAAGAGAGAGAGAGCGCGCAGAGAGAGAGAGCGCGCGAGAGAGAGAGCGCGCGGAGAGAGAGCGCGCGCGGAGAGAGAGAGCGCGCGGAGAGAGAGAGCGCGCGGAGAGAGAGAGCGCGCGGAGAGAGAGAGCGCGCGGAGAGAGAGAGCGCGCGGAGAGAGAGAGCGCGCGGAGAGAGAGAGCGCGCGGAGAGAGAGAGCGCGCGGAGAGAGAGAGCGCGGAGAGAGAGCGCGCGGAGAGAGAGCGCGCGGAGAGAGAGAGCGCGCGGAGAGAGAGCGCGCGCGGAGAGAGAGCGCGCGCGGAGAGAGAGCGCGCGGAGAGAGAGCGCGCGCGGAGAGAGAGCGCGCGCGGAGAGAGAGCGCGCGCGGAGAGAGCGCGCGCGCGGAGAGAGAGCGCGCGCGGAGAGAGAGCGCGCGCGGAGAGAGAGCGCGCGCGGAGAGCGAGCGCGCGCGGAGAGAGAGCGCGCGCGGAGAGAGCGCGCGCGGAGAGAGCGCGCGCGCGGAGAGAGCGCGCGCGCGGAGAGAGAGCGCGCGCGGAGAGAGAGCGCGCGCGGAGAGAGAGCGCGCGCAGAGAGAGAGCCATTGACCAGAAACTTAACTGGACCAGCCACATAAATACTGTGGCAAAAAGAGCAGGTCGGAGGCTGGGTATTCTGCGGTGAGTGTCTCACCTCCTGACTCCCCAAAGCCTTTCTACCATCTACAAGGCACAAGTAAGGAGTGTGATGGAATACTCTCCACTTGCCTGGATGAGTGCAGCTCCAACAACACTCAAGAAGCTCGACACCATCCAGGACAAAGCATCCCGCTTGATTGGCACCCCATCCACCACCTTAAACATTCACCCCCTCCACCACCAGTGTACCATGGCTGCAGTGTGTACCATCTACAAGATGCACTGCAGCAACTTGCTAAGGCTCCTTCGACAGCCCCTCCCAAACCCGCGACCTCTTCCACCTAGAAGGACAAGGGCAGCAGGCGCATGTTAACACCATCACCTCCAAGTTCCCATCGAAGTCAGACACCATCCTGACTTAGAATTATATCACCATTCCTTCATCGTCGCTGGGTCAAAATCCTGGAACTCCCTCCCTAACAGCACTGTGGGAGTACCTTCACCACACGGACTGCAGCGGTTCAAGAAGGTGGCTCACCATCACCTTCTCAAGGGCAATTAGGGATGTGCAATAAATGCTGGCCAGCGACGCCCACATCTCATGAATGAATTTTAAAAAATGGTAATGGTAAAAAATAATGGGACTTAAAAGTGACAAATCTCCAGAATCTGATGGTTTCCACCCCATGATATTAAAAGAAGTAGGTGAGGAAATTGCACTTGAGTTAGTCATAATTTCCCAAAGCTCTCTAGATTTGGGAACTGTGCCTTTGGAAATTGCAAATGTCATTCCATTATTTCATAAGGGAGGGAGAGAGAAACCAGGTAACTACAGACCTGTCAGTTTAACATCAGTTGTGGGGAAGTTACTGAAATATATCAGAGACCGAGCGACTGAGCACCTGGACAGGTATCAGTTGATCAAAGAGAGTCACCTTGGATGTGTGAAGCGTAGACCATGTCTGACTGATGTAGTTGAATCTTCTGAGGAGGTCACTAACATGGTGGACAGGTGAGTGTCTATGAATATCTATATAGACTTCTAGAAGGCATTTGATAAGGTTCTGCACAGGAGATTATTAGCAAAAATGAGAGTGCATGGAACTGGAACTTTGTGATATGGATCAGTAATTAGTTGGGAGGTAGGAGACAGAGTAGGGATAAAGAGTTACTCCTGGTTGTCAGGAGGTGACAAGTGGTGTTCCCAGGGGGTCTGTATTGGGGCCTCAGCTTTTCACCAGATATGTCAATGACTTGGATGAAGGAACAGAGAGGTGTGTATCTAAGTTTGCAGATGACTTGAAGTTAGGAGGCACAGTAAGTTGTGTGGAGCAGAAAGTTACAAAGAGATACAGATAGACTAAATGTGTGGATAAAATTATGGCAGATTGAGTTCAATGTAGGGAAGTATGAGGTGATCCATCTTGGATCGCAGAAAGACAAATCAGAATATTTTCTTAATGGTGAAAGACTAGGAGCTGTGGAGAAGCAAAGGGATTTGGATGACCAGGTCCACAAATCACGAGTGGACAGCGATAAAAGTTAATGAGGAAAGCCAATGGAATGTTGGCCTTTATCTGAAGGGGGCTGGAATGCAAAAGTGATGAAGTTATGCTCGAGTTGCAGAGAGCCTTGGTTAGTTTTGTGCACCGCACCTCAGGAACAATATATTGGCCTTGAAATGGGCTATAGCGCAGATTCACCAGAATGATCCTGGGGTTAAAAGGGTTAAATTATGAGGACAGGTCACACAAACAGGGCTGCTTTTGTGCTGTGGGAGGGGCAGAAACCCAAACACGGAGTTTAGACGGGTGATCTAATCGCAGTGTTTAAAATGATAAAGGGACTTAATAGGGTAAACATAGAAACATAGAAACATAGAAACTAGGAGCAGGAGTAGGCCATTCGGCCCGTCGAGCCGGTAGATAGAGAGAAACTGTTTCATCTGATGGGGGGATCCAGAACAAGGGGGCATAATCTTAAAATTAGAGCCAGGCCGTTCAGGAGTGAAATCAGGAAGCATGTTTTCAGACAAAGGGTAGGATAAATCTGGAATTCTCTCCACCAGACTGTGGGTGCTGGGGGTCAATTGGAATTTAAGACTGAAATCGATAGATTTTAGTTGGATAAGGTTATCAAAGGATATGGGCCAAGGACGGGTCAATGAAGCAGAGGTGCAGATCAGCCATCATCTCATTGAAGGGTGGAACAGGCTCGAAGGGCTGACTGGCCTACTCCTGACCCTATGTTCATTTGACCCTTCCATAGTTCTGAGGAGTGTTTCCAGCATTGTCTGTTTTTATTTCATCAGTGTCAACGCCAAGAAAACCCGTAGAAAGACAGAGGGGAAAGGGATTTGTACGTGGGATGTCTGAACAAATCAATCATCACCCATAAGGTGCGTACAAACTTGTCGGGGGGATGATACCGCTCAGAGAGGAGCTCAGATCTGCTGACTAATTGTAAATAAATCAGCTAATCTCAGTGGATTTACAGTCTGTTTCAGTTTTATTTCTCCTAATAATCTACTGGAAATGATCTGACCATAGCTAGTGTGTGATTTCATAACCTAGGTGTCAGCTGTGACCCTGGGCAGCACTCACTCTCTGAGTTAGAAGGTTGTGGGTTCAAGTCCACTCCAGAGACTTGAGCACAAAAACCAGGCTGATACTCGCAGTGCAGTGCTGAGGGAGCTGCAGTGTCACAGTTGCCCTCTTTCAGATGATACGTTAAACCGAGGTCCTATCTGCTCTCTCAGGTGGACGTAAAAGATCCCACGGCACTATTTCGAAGAAAAGCAGGAGAGTTCTCCCCGGTGTCCTGGCTAATATTTACCACTCAATCAACATCACTAAAACAGATTATCTGGTCATTATCACATAGCTGTGTGTGGGAGCTTGCTGTGCCCGAATTGGCTGCCATGTTTCCTTCATTACAACAGTGACTATACATCAAATGTACTTCAATGGCTGTAAACAACGACAATTTGTATTTATATAGCGCCTTTAACGTAGTAAAGTGTCCCGAAGGTGCTTCACAGGAGTATTATAAGACAAAAAATTTGACACCGAGCCATATAAGGAGAAATTAGGGCAGGTGACCAAAAGCTTGGTCAAAGAGGTAGGTTTTAAGGAGCGTCTTAAAGGAGGAAAGAGAGGTAGAGGTAGAGAGGCGGAGAAGTTTAGGGAGGGAATTCCAGAGCTTAGGGCCTAGGCAACAGAAGGCACGGCCACCAATGGTTGAGCGATTATAATCAGGGATGCTCAAGAGAGCAGAATTAGAGGAGTGCAGATATCTCTAGGTGTTGTGGGGCTGGAGGAGATTACAGAGATTGCGAGGGGCGAGGCCATGGAGTGATTTTAAAATAAGGATGACAATTTTGAAATCGAGGCGCTGCTTAACCGGGAACCAATGTAGATCAGCGAGCACAGGAGTGAGGGGTGAACGGGACTTGGTGCGAGTTAGGACACGGGCAGCCGAGTTTTGGATGACCTCAAGTTTACTGAGGGTAAAACGTGGGAGGCCAGCCAGGAGTGCGTTGGAATGGTCAAGTCTAGAGGTAACAAAGGCATGGATGAGGGTTTCAGCAGCAGATGAGCTGAGGCAGGGGCAGAGACAGGTGATGTTACGGAGGTGGAAATAGGCGGTCTTAGTTATGCTGTGGATATGTGGTCAGAAGCTCATTTCAGGGTCAAATATAACACCAAGGTTGCGAACAGTGTGGTTCAGCCTCAGACAGATTTTAGGGAGAGGGATGGAGTCAGTGGCTAGGGAACGGAGTTTGTGGCGGGGACCGAAAACATTGATTTCGGTCTTCCCAATATTTAATTGGAGAAAATTTCTGCTCATCCAGAACTGGATGGATGTCGGACAAGCAGTCTGACAATTTGGAGAGCGTGGAGGGGTCGAGAAAAGAGGTAGTGAGGTAGAGCTGGGTGTCGTCAGTGTACATGTGGAAACTGACTCGGTGTTTCGGATGATGTCGCCAAGGGGCAGCATGTAGATGAGAAATAGGAGGGGCCAAGGATAGATCCTTGGGAGAGACCAGAGGTAACGATGTGGGAGCGGGAAGAGAAGCCATTGCAGGTGATTCTCTAGCTACGATTAGATAGATAAGAATGGAACCAGGTGAGTGCAGTCCCACCCAGCTGGACGACGGTGGAGAGGTGTTGGAGAAGGATGGAGTGGTCAGCCGTGTCAAAGGCTGCAGACAAGTCAAGAAGGACGAGGAGGGATAGTTTACCTTTGTCACAGTCACAAAGGATGTCAGTTGTGACTTTGATATGAGCCATTTTGGTACTGTGGCAGGGGTGGAAACCAGACTGGAGCAATTCAAACATGGAGTTGCGGGAAAGATGGGCATGGATTTGGGAGGCGACAATGCATTTAAGGACTTTGAAGAGGAAAGGGAGGTTGGAGATGGGGAGGTGGTTTGCAAGGACGGAGGGGTCAAGGTTTTTTTTGAGAGGGGTGATGATGACAGATTTGAAGGAGAGGGGGACAGTACCTGAGGAGAGAACTGTTAACAATGTCAGCTAACATGGGAGCCAGAAAAGGAAGTTGGGTGGTCAGCAGTAGTGGGAATAGGTTCGAGGGAGCAGGAAGTGGGTCTCATGGACAAGATGAGCATGGAGAGGTCATGAGGGGAGATCGGAGAGAAACGGGAGAAAGATGTGAGTTCAGGGCTAGGGCCGGGGGATTCGGGACGTCCCGAGGTCGTGAAAGGCGCGATATAAATGCAAGTCTTTCTTCTTTAAATATCTGTGAGAGCCTTTGGTGGTAGAAATAAGTGCTCTGGACTTTGCAATCAAATAGCATCACAATTCACCAATACGTCACCCATAAAATAATCCAGCAAATCACCAGGACAAGTGACATTCGCGCCACACAAGTGCCAGGCAATGACGATATCCAACAAGCGAGAGTATAACCACCGCCCCTTGATATTCAACAGCATTACCATCGCTGAATCCCCCACCATCATATAAACATAGAAGATAGGAGCAGGAGTAGGCCATTCAGCCCCTCGAGCCTGCTCCGCCATTCGATGAGATCATGGCTGATCATCCAAACTCAGTACCCTGTCCCTGCTTTCTCCCCATATCCCCTGATCCCTTTAGCTTTAAGAAATATATCGAACTCATTCTTGAATATATTTAATGACTTGGCCTCAACTACCTTCTGTGGTAGAGAATTCCACAGGTTCACCACTCTCTGGGTGAAGAAATTCTTCCTCATTTCTGTCCTAAATGGTTTACCCTTAGATTATGACCCCTGGTTCTGGACTCTCCGACCATCGGGAACATTCTTCCTGCATCTAGTTTGTCCAGACCTGTCAGAATTTTATATGTTTCGATGAGATCCCCTCTCATTCTTCTATACTCCAGCGAATATAAGCCTAATCGACCCAATCTCTCCTCATATGTCATTCCTGCCATCCCAAGTATCAGCCTTGTGAATCTTCGCTGAACTCCTTCCATGGCAAGAACATCCTTCCTCAGATAAGGCGACCAAAACTGCATACAGTACTCAAGGTGTGGTCTCACCAAGGCACTGTACAACTGCAGCAGGACATCTCTGTTCCTATACTCAAACCCTTCCGCTATGAAGGCCAACATACCATTTGCCTTCTTCACCGCCTGCTGCACCTGCACGCTTACATTCAGCGACTGGTGCACAAGGACACCCAGGTCTCGTTGCACTTCCCCTTCTCCCAATCTATTGCAATTCAGATAATAGCCTGCCTTTCTGTTTTTGACACCAAAGTGGATAACCACGCATTTATCCACGTTATATTGCATCTGCCACGCTTCTGCCCACTCACCCAACCTGTCCAAATCAGCCTGGAGTTTCTCGGTATCCTCCTAGCAGCACACACGCCCACCCAGCTTTGTGTCATCTGCAAACTTGGAGATATTACATTCTGGGGGTCACCATTGACCAGATGGGGAGGGGGGAGGGGGTAGGGGAAGGGGGGGAAGG